>NDXB01010364.1:260500-282330 GCA_002631895.1 Agapornis roseicollis
GGCTGTGACTCAGTGGGCCCCATTATCTGCTCTACAGCATCACCTCTGTGTTCTTCGGTGGTGGCACCCCCAGTCTGGCCAGCCCTGGCACCATCGCAGCGGTGCTGGAGGCAGTGGCAGGGGCTGCCCATCTCCCTGTTGGTGCCGAGGTCACGCTGGAAGCCAACCCCAGCTCCACCACCACACAGCGCCTCGCTGGCTTCAAGGCAGCCGGTGTCAACCGCCTCTCCATTGGCGTACAGGTGAGGGTGGCTCTCCCCATCCCATCCCCTGCCGCCCCGCTGTGCTCCCCACTGCCACTGTGCTCTCTCTGCAGTCACTGGACGATGCTGAGCTGCGGCTGCTGGGCCGGGAGCACACAGCAGCGGAGGCACAGGCGGCTGTAGAGGCAGCGCACGGGCTCTTCCCCGGCCGGACCTCCATCGACCTGCTCTTTGGGCTGCCGCGGCAGAGCCTGGATGCTTGGACCCAGAGGCTGGAGGCAGCGCTGGGGCTCTGCGATGACCACATCTCCCTGTACCAGCTAACGCTGGAGCGGGGCACAGCACTGGCAGCACAGGTCGTGGGGGGAGCCCTGCCTGTGCCCCCCCAGGACCTCCTGGCTGACATGTACCAGGCAGCGTGCACCACGCTGGTGGCTGCTGGCTTCCGGCACTACGAGGTCTCCAACTTTGCAAGGAAGGTGGGGTGCCCTCCATGCTGCCCCCCCCCATGCTGTGCCACCCCTGCAGCAGGCTCAGCCCCATCACCACATCCAATGCTCTCCCACAGGGCGCCCTCAGCACCCACAACCTCTCCTACTGGCGGGCTGAGCAGTACATCGGTGTGGGGCCTGGTAAGCAGGGGTGACTGGGGCCGTACACGGCTGTGTGTGCCTCCCCAAGCTCCACTGCCCCCTCTCTGCCGCTGCAGGGGCACACGGGCGGTTCGTACCGCGGGCTGAGGGTGGCTGCAGCCGGGAGGCCCGTGTCCAGGTGCTGGAGCCCATTGCCTGGATGCGGGCGGTGCAGAGCCAGGGGCACGGCACCGGGAAGCGGGTGATGCTGAGCCCGCTGGAGCAGTGAGTACAGGACCGTGGTTCCCCTCCTGCCTTACTCCGTGCATGCTGCGCTCCCTACATCTCCCCTTGTGCCCGCAGGCTGGAGGAGGCGCTGGCCCTGGGGCTGCGGACAGACGAGGGCATCCCCCCCGAGGTGAGTGAGGAGCGGCCCGGGACGGGGGTGCCCGCACCGCTGACACCGGGGCTGACGCCTGCTCCCGGTCGTGCAGCGCTGGGGCCGTTTCTCTCCCCACCTCAGCCTGGAGGCCGTGTTCGGGGCGCCGGGGCAGGAGCTGCAGCAGCAGCAGCAGCAGGGATGGATGGTGCTGGACAGCGGGTGAGCACCGCCGGGTACCGGGACGGAAGGAGGGGGAGGAGTTCCGGTACCGGAGCTCAACCAACGCTTCCCCGCAGCGGCCTGCGGTGCACGGCGCGGGGCCTGGCGGTGCTGGACTCGCTGCTGCCCGACCTGCTCCGCCAGCTGCAGCGGGCCTGGGGCCCGGCCGCACCGGGACCCGGGCGGAAGGATCCCGGTGCTGCAGGAGGCGGTGGAGGGGGAGGACCGTGACTGCGGCTGCGCGAGTGCCGGCGTTGTTGCCATGGCGTCCGGCAGCGGAGCCCGGCGGGGAGGCACGGCCGGGCATGGGGGCACCGAGCATGGGGGCACCCGGCCTGGGCTGACCCGGAGGGAGCCCCAGGCCAGCGCCTCGCAGGGTACGGCTGGACGGGACCCCCCTGGGCATGACCCGGGGCAGGCACCGGGCCCAGCATCCCCGGTGCACCCGAGGCCACCGCAAATCGGCGCCTTCCCCTCCCGTCCTCGGTGTCCTCTCGTTTTAGCCCAGCTGGAGCTGGAGCGGGTGCAGGATGAGGATGAGGGGGGCACATAACCCTGCGGTGGGTTCGTCTCGGCTGAGGATCTGCCCGGTGGTCCCCTGGGAGTTGGTATTTAAGGGCTATTTTGCTGCTTAAGGGCTTGTGGAAATCTGTGTCTTGCTGTTGGAATTGTGCTCCAGGGCTGGGGTGGGAAACGGCAGGAATTCGTTCTCCCTGCGGGAAGCACAGGCTGTATGTGTGTCGTGTGTAGAATAAAGCGTGAGGCAGTCGAATCCTGGTGACTCGCTGTGGTCCTTGTGCCTTCTCAGCGTTCGGTTCTTCCAATTAGAACTGATGCTGGATTTGATAGTGTGCAGCTTAAAAACCCCAGCCCTAAATATACTGAACCAAACCGAGTTCAGCAATGAACGGCCAGGCTGAGGGGGGAAGCTGGTGCTTCCTTGGGAGGCTGAACAGGAGGGTTCTTCATCTGTTTTTCAGACAAGAAGGAAAAGACACAGGAATCACCCCCCTCAACAATTGCAGAAGAGCCAGAGCCTGTTCCCTGTGTCCTTCAAGGAGATGACATCCAGGCACTTGCCATCAAGGTGGAGGACCTGGAGAAAGTATGTATTGGTACTGATAGAAAGAGCTGTCTTACCTGGCACTGATTCTGTGTTTTCAACAAGAGTCCATTTACTTCAAGCAGAACTCACTCTTGGTGTTCAGTTCTCTTTCCATTTGTCCTGCTTTTCATGACATGCCGGTTCAGTTGCTAAAGGTAGAGGATTATTGATCCTTACACAGCCTCTTCAGGTAGGAGGAGAAGTCATCTGGGTATTCACAATTACGGTTCCAACTTCCCGGTCTAAAAAGATACGGAAGTTGTTCAGTAGCTGTCATGGCATCCCTTCCGAAACTGGGGTCAGTCTGTGTGAGTGGAAGCACTTGACTCCAAGTGACACAGCAGAAAACTATTGGGAAAGTGATTTAAACCTCTCTTCCCTGCCCCAGTTATGAGTGAGCCAACAACTGAGCTGGTATCTCCACAGCTGTGTAACGTGCCTCTTAGGGGAGGAACAGCCTGCACTGAATGACCGTGTATCCTAGAAGGATCAGAAGGAATGGCTGTGAGTAGCGTGTACCTGATTGCATTGTGACTGTTTCTTTCCTGAAGCTTCATGCTCCGCGCCCTCCCCAAGATGCTGGGAAAGCTTCAGTCAGGAAGAAATACTTAGTTCGAAAGCCCCAGCTAAAAGAGACAAAGGAGACGCAGCTCCTCGTGGCCTGTCCTGCTTTCCCAGAGGTGCCCACAGGACCACTGGCATTTGCTGGTAGGGTCAAACTTCACATCTTACCTTTGGGGGTTTGGTTTTGCTGAGCCCAGCTCTGCTGACCTGGGCTTGGTGGTTTTGTGTGTGTTGTAGGAGCAGGACAGTTTGGTGATGGCTGTGGAAAGATTCTCCCTCATCACATTTTGGGGAGTCTCCAGGAGTTCAAGATGGAAGCCTTGGCCAGAGGAAACACTCGGGTTAGTTCATAAAGCCACCGAAGTGCTGCTCTGTGGCACTTGTACCCTCTGATGCTCTCCAGCACCTGTCAGGAACAGGTCAGGCCTGAGGTGTGGTTTCCCAGCCTTGTCACGCTCTGCAGGGAGGGCTTTGCCTTCGGACAACCTGCACCAGCAGGTTTTGAAGTCCTGTGTGCAGGAGGAGGTCATGGAGGGAAGAGTTACGGTGGCTTCCTCTTCCTGTTGCAGCAATACCATTGCTCGAGTCGAATGACTCAGATAAACCCTTCCCTTGTTTCTGAGTGTGTTCCCGGTGCCCTGGTTTTGTTCCTCTCAGGGTGATAAGGTAAAAGTACTGTCAGTCTGAAGGGTTCTTTCCTTCTCGCCTCTCCCATTCTCATTGTGGTGTCCCTGTGTGTGTGCAGAGGTTAATTTAGTGTTTCCCTTCAGTTAGCAGATCTTATTGAGGTTGCTCATCCAGATGTTACTGCAGCAGCTTTTAAAGAGAAACATGGAGGAGAGAAGAAGAAAAAGGTTCATCAGACCTCACTAGAAGAAAACAAAGCTCTCCAAAACTGGTATCATAATATGGCGATCAGGAAGAAGCAGGAAAAATACATAGCAGGTGAGAAAAGCTGAGGCCTCATTCTGTGACACTGTGTGTGGATGGAGGAGTTTGACAGCACCACAACAAAGTGTAATGGTCATAGCCAACCAGGTTTAATCCTGTTGCCATTGCAGTCTTAATTCCATGTTCTCAGGGCTCCCCACAGTGCTGGTACTGGCAGCCATAGGTGCTGTGGGGAGGTGAGCTGGTGGTTCTGCTTGGGAAAAGGACAGTGGATTTAGTGGGGAACAGCGTAAGGGGGTTACACATAAAGCACAGCAGTGGTAAAGGGTGTGACCAGAAGTGCAGCACCAGTGATTTGGTGTTTTCTCTTTATAGAAGTCCTTCAGAGGCCAGAGAATGAATTGTTGATGAGCATCTCCGAGGGTTACAGGCAAATCCAGGAAGAACGTGACCTCATTGACAGGACTCTCCCTGCCCTGCTTCCTGGAAAGGTGAGAGCCCTGCTTCATCTGCATCCTGACTGCTCTGTTCTTGTGACAGAGCTGAGACACGGTGCTGTGATTAACATCCCTGAAGACCTGTCATTAGGTCTTTATCAAAGCCACTCCAAGTCCTTTAGCCCAGTGTGCAAGCAGAGCTTTCAGTGACTTTAAAACTGAAGCCATGAACACTGTTCTCCATCCTGGTCAGAGGAAAGTGGTGATGTGCTTGGCTCCTTGCTTATGAGCTGCTGTATGTGGTCAAGTGCCATTTCACGATTCTCACCAAAGGCTGTCGTGCATGGGGAGCAGCAATGGGGAAGTGCCACAAATGCTGTTCCAGGGACAGAAAGCTTGATTTTTAGTGGTTGCCATGGAGAAAGGGGCATGGGTAAGTCAGGAGGATTATGGGAGTATCCTATGTTAAAATGTCTTATTTGACATTTATAGCACTATCAAAGAACTTGCATTTGTGTGAGGCTTTATTTTAATATCATTGAACCTTCATATAGCACTGGGTAGGAGAAAGTGCCTTTGTCTTTGACAGCAGCCTGAGGAATTTTGGCTTGCTCTGCAGAAAGTGATAACTTACAGGCTTTTTAAGCGTTCCCATAAGCAGAATTGGACCCCTTCTTCTTCTTAGCTTCTGGTCTCTGTGAGAATAGCTCAAAGTGTCAGTGGGACCCCTGATTTCCTTCCTAGGGCTACCGAAAAGGAAGCGAGTTCTGGAGCCAGCCTGAGCGTATTGGAAGTGAACTCACGGGCCTGACGATGACCCTGACTCAGAGCGAACGTGGGTACCCAGAGCCAGTCACTCACGTGGGGAAACCCTGCACTGTCCAGATGGAGACAGGTAAGGGAACATCACAGAGAGGTGGTTTCACGGAAATGGGGTACCAGTGTGGAGGGATCAGCAGAAACAGTGACTCATGGGAGTACCAAGGTTCACATTAGAGTTGTCCCTTCTGATAGGTGCAGCAAAAGCTGCTTCCCAGTCATCTGTTGGTTCTCCTCTGTAAAACACCAGGAGACCAAAGTTTGGCAGAGGAGGAAATGAACAGCAGTGTGGGTACGTAGACAGTGGGCTCCTATATGGGTATTTCCACAGGCCAGAAGCCTCCAAAGAGGATCCCCTTCCATCTAACCTGGGATAAGAGTCTTTTCCTAAAACATCGGCGGCAGGAGCTAAAATCTGTCCTGGAGGATCTAGGTTTCTATAAGCCGGTAAGACTGGAGGAGCAAGCACATTCTTTGCATCTCTCTTCTCTTCTCAGGTGCTATAAAGTAACATAAAATTGCCAAGAGCTGGATTTGAAAAAAGGATCAGGAATCTAAAACAATCCCCACAGAAGTTTTCTTGGAAGTTCCCATATTTCCAAAGGGCCATGAAGGAGTTGTTGACCCTCCCTAAGTACTGCATGGAATGGTCTAGGAGCCTCAGAATAGGATCCTGAACCAGCAGCATGCAGCCTCCAAGACCTGGGCAATGAAGAAACCTGCCAAGTAGTGATGTAGTAGTTTGATTTAGTGCCTTAAGGCAGAGGGAAGGCACCTTTACCCATGGAAAGGTACCCATCTTCCCATGTGGAAGACATGCATCTGAAATCATCTCCTGCAGGCGGGTAGCCCCTCTTAAAAGCTGGGCAAACCTCACCTTTTCCTTTCTGAAACCTGGCTTTGGGGATGAGAAATGTGTGTGAAGGAGACTTTTCCCATCCATGCATCATTTGTAGTGGGCAATGCAGTAATCTAGGGTTCTTGGGGGAGCCAGGGCTGGTTCCTTCCTGTGTCTTCGAAACATATGTTGGATAGCAATAAAAACCATCATAGGAGCAGGATATCTCCACTTCACTTTACTTGGCTCAGATGGTACATTTGTCTGGTATTTTAACTTCCTTCCTATATAAAGAGAGAAATCAGGAGTTGGTCATTTGTCTGTATGTCCAGGATCTGGATGGGCTGGAGGTGATCGGTAAAGGACAGCCTTTCACATCTGTCTCAACAGAGCCTATTCCAGCTCTCATCACTTCTGAAGAGCCTGAGACATCTGAGAGCCTAAGGTAAGTTTTCCTTCATGGCAGAAATGAAGAATTCCAGGTATGCACCAGCAGCCTACAAGGGTATCCTTAGCTGTTCTTACCTGAAATGGAGAGGAGTCTCCACTGGGGCACAATAAAAGGCATATTATAATCACCAGGTTTAGGAGTCAAGCTTTGTGCTTTGGGGCCTAAGGAGCAAGAATCAGAGGGGTGTTTTAGTCCCTTCCTCCAGCCTTCCCTCTGTGTGGCTCCAGAGCTTACATTGGGCAGGATGGGGATTCTGTTCTAAATTACCTCCATCTGCTTGTCTTTTTCCAGCCTTCCACTTCCATCATTAGTTTGCCCTTTTTCCCCTGTCCTCTCCATCTGTTACCACAACCCAAGGGCCTTTCCTTATTCAGTCAGATACCATTCCTTAGGCAGGTATCATCCTTTAATAGACTGGCTGGCTGATCCTCCTTGATGGTGACAAGTAGCTGGAGTTTACCCCATCTGCGGGGCTCTGTCCCTAAAGAGATGACTGTATGGAAAAGCATTGGCTGGAATAATTTCCTATGGGGTCTTGTGAATCACCCCTGGTTCTCCCCTGTATGAAAGTGAATTTCGCTCTATGAAAACACTGGCTCTTGTTTTCTTTAGCAGTGACTCCTTAAGTGACCACCCCTTTGCAGCTCCAGAAGACATACTGGGTCCCTCTTTAGTTTTCTGTGGCCAGCCTGCTCGTTGGATCAACTGCAGCCCTTGCAGGGTAATTGTGCACATCTTATTGCTTAAATCAAGCTAAGCCTGCTCGAGTTCCCAGCTCACAGCTGTACAATGAGTGTCACCCCCAGGCCAGAGAATAGGGGATTTATTCTGAGCATAATAGAGTATCCCTGTGTTTGCTCTGGAGAAGCAGAAGGGGTTGCTCTGTCTATGGTGTGAAGCTCAGATTCCCAGGCTCTCTCTGTATAATGGCCACTTCATTGGACCTGCCTTACAAGTTCAAGGCTCAGCCCTATACTTGTGGTGTGACTTCAGGCAAGAGGAGAATTCATCTTTTCCTCTTTGTTGTAGGATCTAACTGGCATTGCTGCCCGGCTCACCTTTGAGACTTTGGCTGGTGAGAAAGCTGAAAGCCCCCTGACAGTGAGCAATAATGGCACAGCTGCCATCTGGTATAACTGGATGAGGCTTCCCCACAAGATTCCCTCCAGAGAACCCAAGGGGAAGAGGATGCAGTGTTTTTACTTTGATACCAGACCAGGTATGGGAGTTGCTGATCTCAGAGACCTTTGTATAGAGACCAGAGAACATGTAAGCAGGGGTTATCTGAGCTGTGGAGTCTGACTAATGGCAGAGCAAGCCTGTTGGATGATTCTCCTTAGGAAGCCACCCTGCATGTCAGAGCTGACTCACACCTAAAGAGGTGTGTGAGGCAGATCCCTTTCGTGGGATCCCTTAAAGGAAAGGAGGCTGCCCCTGCTCTGAATGTAAATGGGTGGAATACTGAGAAGCAAATCATTTTCTGATGAAAAACTGGGCATAATGTGCTGGAGAGAGCACTGAGGCTGCTGTAGAAGCAGTGTGCAGTGGAAATAACACCAGTTTAGTAACGTGGTGACTGGAAGTAAATCTGGAAGGACAAAAATAGCTGGATGAAGTGTGATAACCAGCTAAGCTATGGGGAAAGAGTCTTGTACTGAGATAAGGACACGCAGGGTGGGGTTGGAAAAGGGTCAAATGAACCAGGTGGCTTCTTGCAGACCAGGGCATTTTTCTCTCTTATTTCAGGTGTAATTTTGCCTGGAGAAACAAGGAAGTTCTCCTGTATTTTCAAGTCAGAGAGAGTAGGCATTTTCAGTGAGGCCTGGGAATTCAGGACACATCCCCTGTTATTAGCAGGAGCAGTGCTGCAGGTGACCCTTTGGGGAATTGCTGTGTCTGAGGATAAACTGGCTGACCTCAGAGAGAAACTGGAGGTAACCAAGCGTGTAACTGGGTGACTGTGAGCTTTGAACTTAATATGCAAATAGAGGATAAGGGTGGGAGTGGATGACATGGTATTTTTATTGCTATGCAATTAGGGCTGAGAATGAGCTGATTTACAGAGCACCTGCACATACTTGGACAGGTTTGCTGAAAAGAGAAAGAAGGAAGCAGCCTGATAATGTTCATAAAGACATGATTGTATCTCCCAAACTGGTCACATTAGTCCTTTAAAGAATTAAAGCTCTGTTGGTAATGTGTTTATTAGTTACATAGTGGGGATGGGATTGTGTGTTGTACACTGTGATATCAGGGACTCTCATGTGGTGTTCTGGTTGTTGTGCCTCAGAGTGACCTGGCTGCTCGAGAAGGCGTTGCTATAGTAGAAGAGAGCATAAAGGAGCTTCTTGGCCGAATTCAGACCCCGGAGCGCACCCCATCTCCTGTGGATGCCTATGTCACCGAGGAAGAGTTGTTCCACCGGAAGAATCCCGAGGTGGAGTTTGCTGTTTGCTGGGGTACACAACTGAAATAGCAGGGAGGGGAGACCAGTGGGGCTGCTGCATCCTTGGAGGCTGGCACAGTCTGCTGTGGCGGCTTTAACAGTCAGGTTTGTAGATGAAAGGCATAGCTCATTTCATTGTTTACCTTCTTCCCCTTTATCACAGTTGCATTATCAGTACGAAGTGGTAAAGCAGCTGCATGAACTGTGGAGACAGCACATGACTGAGGAGAAAGTGCCTATGGGCCAGATGAGTGTGGAGGACATGCGGTACCAGGAGACTACTGCAGGGGCTCCCTCTGCTCAGAGCAGCATCATACAGATCCTGGTTTGGAGGAACTCACTCGAGGGACCTCCGAGCCAAATGTTGAATGTGGAGGAGAAAGAACCAGCCCCTTCAGGATGGAACCTTTCCTTAGAGGACTTTAAGCAGGTGGTGGCCTCTATTCCCGCTATTGCAGTGAACAGTGGTGGTGTTTTCATTCCCCTACAGCCAGGCATGCTGCAGTGTGAGCCCACCCAAAGCTCTGCCTCCAATGCTCCCTGAGTTAGGGGTGATTTATGACGTGTGTTGCAGGAAAGCACTTCAGCTCTGCTCCCCACACCCTCGGTGCTCTTGTAAAGACATTCCCAAGAGAGGCTCTGAGGGCTGTTGTTTGAAGAAGAAAAGAGAACCAGACAATGTAATAGATATTTTAAGCTCTTCTGCCATTAGCTTTCTGTCATCCCAGGACTGAATGTGGGGGGTAGGCTAATCCTACAGCCTCCTGTGGCTTCCCCAAGGGCTCGTCTCCTTGGAGAGTCCTTCCTATTCATCAGAGCACTAAGGGAGCACTCATAACAGGCTGTGGGTAAAGTACAGACCTCCCTAGATGAAAGCAAGAGTGGTTTGGGTTCTGTCAGCACTGGTTTTACGTAGAGTGGTCACTTGGAAATCTCTCTGCTGCTTTCATAACTAATCTCTACTTCAGGGTCTTCTGGCTGGCCCTGTTCTCCAGCACGCCCAGGAAGTTGCAGAGGGGCTTATTGCAACCTAACTGGGGGTCTGGGAATGCTCCCCAGGTCTAGGGTCATGTGTGCACCTTGGCCAAACCCCAGCCATAGAGGTCTGGGTGTGTAGGTGCCCAGTGCAGCCAGGTCTGGGTGTGTAAGTGCCCAGTGCAGCCTGGTTTCAGACTGGTGTCCGAGAAGAGAGCCATGGTATTGAGCTCAGGGTCCACAGGCTGGGAGTGAGGGCTGAGGAGAAGCATTCCAAACACCCTGTGTTTTCTTTCACATTAGGCTATAAAGTCAATCCCCGTGGAAGAGCAGCGGGAAGCAGCACTGGCCCAGCTCAATAAGGCAGCTCTGGACCTGTGTGTTCAACAGAGGCCAACTCAGTCAGACCTTTTGCATCAAACCTGGTGCGTTACCTTTGCAAGATAAAGCTTGTCAATGCACTGTGTGTTCAACAGCCTTAGCAAGCTGTGTTGCAAGCGTTGTGATTCAGAGTGCAGATAATGATACAAGGTCTAGAAGTTGTCTTTACACTCTGGTTTTTTATAGCTGAGTTTTAGCAGCTGTCTAGGACCCAAATGGGGTTTTTTTATTCCCTGGAGATAAGTTTAGACTATGAAATTCATGTAATTTTGGGGAGTATACAGGATTATTTCTGGCAAGGTTGTTCCAGTCTGTATTTATAAAACCTATGGGTAATTTTCTCTACCCTTTCACTCAGATAACTGTATTAAGTCTGCTCTTCGCTCAGGCTTTCAGACTGAAGATAACAAGCAGCTTCTGTTTTCCTTCTAAATGAGAAGGATGCAGGTTCCTCTTGGTGAACACAGAGCAGGCTGATGCTGATTTACATGTGCCTAGCGAACAGCGCAGATCTAGTTTCACAGTAATACATATGGGTCCATGGGAGCCCATTGATTTGCAAGCCTCAGAGACCTCAGAGGGCTCTAACATGAAGAAGGTAATTGAGCATCCCTCTGGGTGGATTTCTGGACAGTGGCTGTTTTACTGGCTCACTTGGACAGAGCAGCTCTTCACCCCTGGCAATTGCTGTGCTGTCTCCTTTCTGATTGTGATACTTCCCTCAGTCTCCAGCTGTGGCGTGAAACAATTGATGCTCTGGTGGGTGCCTCTATGAAGCTGAGATCCCTGCTTGGCTTGCCTGAGAAGGACACCTCTATAGAAGTTCCAGAGGCACCAGGTAAATGGTAGCTGTAGCACAGCACCCTGTGTCCATGGACTGTTGCAAATCCAGAACGCTGCTGAAGTTCAACTGAAATGACAATTCCAGCAGTTTCCCCTCAAAGCTGCTATGAGAAAATGTGTCATTAAAAAAGGCATTTGTGTGGTGCCATTTGTGATCTGCACTTTGGTGCCATTAAAAACCCACCACACGAATAAGCCTGTTAATTTAGCTAGACGTAGCTGGTTTAACACAGACTAACCCAGAAAACCCCCAGGCTGTCTTACAGGCTTGTTCTGATACAAGACCTGATACAAGTTGTTATTTAAACAAAGTACTCTTCAAAGTGGTGTTTTTCAGTGCTGTACACAGGTCAGATTAATAAAAAGAGGAAAGCAGATTGTAAAAGTAATATAATTCCACTGCATGGATGCTGTGGGCTTGGCTTCTGGGTGTGCAAATGTTGGGTTTGAGTAATTGAAATTCTTTCTTTTATAGTGGAAATAAAGGTACCTGTGAAAGGAGACAGAATAACCAGCAAGAGAGAGGACAGGAGGTTATTTGGTGGGAAGGACAGAGAAGGCAAAAGAAGAACAAAGGCAGGGAAAGAGGTGTGTGGGGGGATGCCTGTTGAAACCTAAGTGCTGGGGACTGTGATCAACCCAGTGGATGAGGTGCTGCTTCGGGGGGGTGCATCTTGCAACAAGCTGAAGTGTTCTGGTCTGTGTCACTTGGGGTGTTTTGTGTGTCTGTCCCTCGATAGGAGCGTCCAAGCAGCAGAAAGTTAAGAGGAAAAGATGATAAAAAGGTTAAATCTTCCGTTTCATTGCTGGATACGAAAGGGGAAGCACAGCCCCTGGAGGGAGCTGACTCTCCTCAGGAGCAGTTGGACCCTGTTTTGTTTGGGATATACCAGGAGAAGCTTTATATTGAAGTAAGTCTGTGTCCAAAGCTTGTATCTTGGTTTTGTTCTCTGCTTGTCAGCTTACATTGAAGCTTAGGTGGAGGGGTAGGTGTCAACTTGGAAAGCTACCAAACATATGTCCATACTTCTGTAGCAAGGTGAGCGTGAAGCACAAAGTAAGATGTCCTTTATTCCAGGCTGGAATCTACTAGCATAAACCCAGCCATCCCATAGCCACATGCGGGATTTCTATCTGGGATGTCTTTAGCATGCTTGTGGACTCCTGAGGGATGAACAGAATTAATTGTACCTCAGGTAATGTTAAACACACTTCATAGCCAGGGAAGTTATTACTAGAGCTAAGCTCTGTTAGCAGGCAGCCTCTTCTGTGAGTCCGTGCCCATACGTTAATGTACCCCAGTGTGAGACACCATCTCTGTGTCTGTCAGTCTCATCACCAGGCTTTCTCCCTGTGTTTTCACTGCAATTAACCTTCTGTTAATTTCTGCTGCAGGTTTATGGGCTGCTGGATTCAATGGTGAGCAAAATGGTTTCTTTCTTTGAGGAACTAGAGAAACAAGGTGCTCTCAAGTGGGAGAGTGAAGCCCTTCGTAACTAGAAAGAGGCTTTTAAACCAATAAACAGCCACATTTACACAGATCAAGTGGAGATTCTTCTTTGTGAGGTGATGCAGTGATTACAGACAGTGGGCTGCCTCCTCTCTGACGTGCTGTGATGCGAGACGATTGCTAGATCATCTGTTACTTCTGCAGATGAGCACTTGCCAAGGAGAGACAAGGCAAGAAATATCACAGCTCAGAAGCCGTTAGGACTGGCAAATACTGACATTTCTGCTGAAGAGGAAGGCTTTAAAAGCGCCAGTCAACACGAGATGTGTCTTACGCTTTGTTTCTTGATCTCGCTTGGTTAGCGGGTGAGTGAGCAGAAGGTGTCCCTTGTGTTCATGAGCCCAAGTGCCAGGACAGTGGCATATTAAAGTCCATTCCATTTTGGATCATATTCCTGGCTGCTTGTCCAGGCTTCTCTGAGGCATCCTGGATCCCTGGGAAAACACACTATCCCAAGGGGTGTGCCACCCTGCCTGGTTTGGCACCCATGAGTTTACTTCTTTGCTGACCTTGCCGTCTCTTTCCAACCAGCTCATGGTACCCATGCCTCATTCTGAGCCAGCTCTTGCTTGCTTCCTTCCGAAACTAATCACCCTTGTATTAAAATGGGTGAAATCCACACTGTAACTAGTGTGAGCATGGTAAGGCCTTGAGTTAGAGCCACTCTCCCTGCTTCCATCAGTCTGTGTGTGTGTCTGGGCTAAGCACTGCTTCCTGCCCAGGTTTCCTTGTGCATCACAGTTGGAATGGAGCTTTTTGTAGTGGCATTCCAGGTTGAACTGTCACACACACTGCAGCTGGGCCTGGCTCAGGGCAGGTTTCCAAGGCAGATGAACTGGGTGCAGGGTCTCTCTTGACCTGGCATCAGGAGAGACCTAGCGTATGCCAGTAAAGTGCTGTCTTCCTGCTAAAGCAGCTGGACGGCATTCCCCGGAAAGGCTTTGGCCCTGCAGAGAGATGACATCAGTGTTAGATTATTAATGGAGGTTTGTGATACCTTGGTGGTTCTGAGGCAACAGATGTGTATCCGTGCTGAGCATCACTGCTACAACAAACCGCACGTCGCTGCACCCGGCCTGTGAGCCTCAGGCATGTGCTCCTCTACCCTGACACGCATGAGATAACTGTTCCTTCTGCAGAGCTGTTCTCTTTTGCTTTCTCATTTCAGCTCGTGTGCTCTCTCTGAGGAGAGGAGATGTTCTTCCTGCTGGCAAAGCACAGCTCATTTGGTTTTGCTGGCCAGGTGGGGCTCCTCGTGCTTTGGGATGCTTTCTGTTAGCAGGGAAGCACTTTGGCTTCTGTGGAAACCAGGAGCCTCCTCTGGCTTTAGCGGGCACAGACCTACAACGGGAATATCTCTGCTCAGCATTCCTGTAGTGAGAGCTTCAGCAACGTTTTGAGCATGAGAAGGGAAAAGGCCTGGAGTTGGGGTGTGTCTCACAGGCTCTGACAATAGCTCCTGCCTCCCTGGAGATGATTATCAGCTTGTGAATATGCCCAACTCAAGCAGCTCAAGCCATCTGTTTCTAGGCAAGAGGGAGTCTGCACGTTTTAGAGGCAACGTGATTGTCTCAAAGGCAGGAGGAATACTCTAACGTGGTAGCTTTGCCTTAAAAGATGGCAAAGCCCCTTCACAAGAGCCATTCTCAGGAGTGTTTGTTAATACACAATCAGGTGGATAGATGGGAGTTTCATGTCATTCATGTACCATGGAAGCATGTGCTGGTATCTCCTTCCCCTCCAAGGGAGAAGCCTGGTGGCACAGGGCAGGTGAGTGGCATAAGAACTGCAAGGAGAACAAACCCAAATGCTGTGAGTAGCCTTATTTTTTGGCCTGTGTCTCTTACAGCCTTGGGCAAGGGTGTCCTTAAGGGACAAGGTACAAGCAGCACACAGGAAGGAACATGCAGGGTCAGCATTGCGCTGCTCTCTGGCTGCTGCTGTGGCTTTCTCCGAGCCAGATGCCTTTTTTCCCCCCTCCTTTTACATTGATTTGTGAAGTTACATGACTGGAACTGCGGTGGAATTAGAGCTGGCTGCCACACAGCACCTTTAGAAATGCCTGGTATGAGATCTGAGTCCTGCCTTTAGAGCGGGAGCCATTAGAGCTTTAGACCCCGTGCTCCGAAGGACATACGGATGCTCCAGCCCCAATAATGCCAATTCCTATGAGCCAGGCACACAGATCATTCCTTCTCCTCTGCCAAACGTAGGCATTATTTGTATTAGTGTTAATAATTTGTGTTGTGTTTGCTAAATAACCAAGGTGAGCAACCTTCCTGGCCTTGGGACTTAACATACCAGCCCCATCACGGGAGGCAGGGCCTGAAGACACCATAACTGTCAGAGAGGCTGGGAAGGGGGATTGCAGGAAAATGCTGCGAGCAGAAGGTGATGGCACTTTTCCAGAGGCTTCTCTATGGCAAAGAGGGTCTGGGTGAGCAGCTGGCTTAGGCCAGGGCTGAGGGAAATCAGCTTTAGAGCCTGGATGGGGCTCTGTGGCTATGGTGGCGTCATGGGATGTCAAAGCAAACCCTAGGTCTGTACAGCTCTTGATCCCCCTTTGCTCGTATAATATCAATACCTCAAAAGGGGCAAGCTGACTGCTTTGGCTGCCTGACACAGCTGAACTGGGAGTATTGGGAATGGAGGAATGCCTGGATCTGAGAATGCCTCCCTCTGCCTGAGCTGGAATATGCTCCAGGGTGAGCTGGAGGATGGTTTGGATGCTGCAGCTGCGAATGGGACTGCATGCACACTCTGATGTGATTCATACAGCTCCCGGAGGCAGTGCCCCCCCCCTCGCTGCCCGAGGCAGGACCTTCAGTGCCGGGGGCAAGATGAGTCCCAGCTCTGCGTGGCCAGAGCATCGCAGGAAGCCACGCTCCCCCTCCAGAATGTCTCAGCACTCAGGAGATGCTTTCCATTATGGAAAATGTCAGTGATATTAAAAAGATTATATATATCCATAATACTTGAAGGCCTGTCAGTGATTAAAATGGAAGGCAGAGGCCGGGAGAGAGGGGGTGGCATTGAAACGATTGAGAGACATGACTTATTTTGTCATGTCATCTGATGCCTCCCTCTCTTCCCCCAGCCAGGCTCCGGGAGCTGCTCAGAGCCCGCGAAGAATCCGCTCCAAATTTAGATCCCAGGAAAGGGAAAAAAAAAACCCATCTAAATTAAAACTGCAACAAACCCAAATTGAGGCCGTGGCCTTGGGTACCAGCACGTGAGCTGCGCCCTGGGGGGGGGGGAGGGTCGGCATCCCCGGAGCCGCTGCCGAGCCTGGGACCTTTGATTTCTGTCTAAAAATAAGGGGGATGGGGAGGGCAAAAATCATTAAAATAAAGCAAAGCAAGCAGCAGCGAGCGGCGCCTGGGCGGCTGCCAGCGAGGGGCAGTGACTGAGCACTTAACAGCATCCCCGCCTCCCGCATGCGGCGGGGCAGGGGCTCGGCGCCGCATCCCCCGCGGCCGGTTCCGCACCGCGCTGCGCCGGGGCGGGCTGAGCGCCTCTACCGGTGCCCGGGAGGGAGCCGGGCCGGGGTTGGGGCGGCCCCGAAGGGGTTAAGTCGGGACCTGCCGCCGGGACCTGCCCAGCCAGCCCGGCAGCTCGCAGCAGGCAGCGGGCGGGCTGTGGCCGCCTCCAGCCCGCTCACACCGGCTCCGGCTTCGGCTCCGGCTCCGCCACCGGCTCGGCGGGGCCGCGCTCCGCGCAGCGCAGGTAAGCGGGGCTGCGCCCCTCGGCACCGGGCTGCAGGGTCGGGGGGAGGAGGGGAAGAAGAAGAAGAAGAGGAGGAGGAGAAGGAGGAAGAGGAAGGTTCTGGACGCCGGAGCATCGCGGGCTGCGTCGGGCACAGGGATGCCGGGCCCCGCTGGTTGCGGTGCCCCCCGGGCCGGGCTCGGGGCCCCGCGGGGGATGCGGGTGCGATGCGGCCCCAGGAGCCGGGCCGAGGGCTCTGCCGGAAGCCTTCCCCCGCCGCTCCCTCCATGGCAGGCGCTGCTCCTCCCAGCCCCGCACCTGATCGGGGATGGAGCAGGCTGGAATCCCCCCCCTGCGCGGCTTCTCCCGTCTGCTCCTCTGCGCTCTCCTCCCCCCCATCTCCTCCTGCTTCCCTCCGTGTCGCCCCCCCCTCTCCCGATGCGGGTCCGCAGTCCCCCGGCCGGGCCGCGGGGTGATGGGGACCTGTCCCTGCACCCCTGTGTCCTTCTCCCACCTGGCAGCCTCCCGCTCAAGGTCACTGCAGTAATTCCATATGAGCTGCCGGGTGCTGCCGCCTTATCTCCCGCACAGCTTCTGTTTCACTGCCTTTATATTCCGGGGCGCGGGGGGGGGAGATATTGTGTTTGATAATCCCTGCTGCTCTTAACGCCACTGGCAGCCCTCAGGGCCCCACTGTTCTCCCCCCTGTCCCTGCTTCCCATTCATACTTCCTGGCCCACATCATTCATGGCGGGCAAAGTCCAGCTGGGATCAAGTCTCTGGCCAGGACAAGCAGTGCTGGAGCCCGTTGTGCTGGCCCTGGGTTTTATCCTGCCAAGAAACCTGTTGGAGGCAGGAGGGGTCATCCTGCCCCAGAGGAGGAGTGATGGAGTTTGCTGGGTCAGTGGCACCTTTGGAAAACATGACTTTATGTCCCACCTGGGTGTTGGTGGAAAGCAGAGCATGGAGCCAAGTCCCGGAGGACTTTGCTGTGTCGTTGCCCTTGTCCTGAAGGCATTCCTGTGCCAGGCGGGCAATAGCGTGCCCATCTGCAGCACGGGTTGTGCCGGCAGGATCCAAAGGCCACGGTGACGGGCTTGCATTGCGAAAGGGAATCGGTGCAGGGAAGTGTCTGGAGACAAACTTCGGCGCGGCGGTGCCAGGCTCCTCTCTGACTCACAGGAGACGTTACCGACGCAGCCATGGGGCTCCTGGACGCCGGCCCATGGCAGCAGGAGGTGCTGGACCGGTCGCACGGGTTGTGCGGGAGTGTGGCGGGTGCCGTGCGTGGCGCGTGGGCACGTCAGCACAGTCCCGGCCCTGCTCCGGTGTCCTGAGCAGGGAGAAGGCTGGACACAGCGCAGCGGCTGCGGTCCAGGGAGGTACCAGCACCGAGGTGGGTGGTGGGATGGATGCTCTATCGCTGTCCGCAGGCACTGCTGCGCAGGGGAGATATGGCTCTGCCTGCGAGTGTTATCTTGGATGGAGAGCGCATTGCCAGTGAGTTTTGTAGCAGATGCAGTGGGAGCTCTGGGAGCAGCATGGCTCCCTGGCCCTGCAGTGCGGCCCTGCTGAGGGCAAGGCAGCTCTGGGCAGTCTCTGCCTCCTGCCTTTGCTTGGCCTTGTCTTCCCACTATGCAGGGAGAAGGTGAGGATTAGGACTAGCGCAGAACAGGGGACACGGCTGCGGTGGTCTCATGGGAAGATGGGTCCAGACTGACCCATGCCATTCTGAATCAGGTCGGGTGCAGCGCATCCCAAGGACAGCCATTGCCTCCTGGGGAGGAAGCAGGAAAGCTGCTAGCTACACCAGCCCTTGCTGCCTTGGCCGTGGATCTGGGTGCAGAGAAGGCCCTGAGGCAGCTCAGGGTTTTTGGGGGCAGGGGGTTGTGTTATCCATCCTGGCGCAGGAGGTTTGCACCCTGAATCCACCACCCCGCTGCAGCATATGCTTGTGTACCCGCAGCCTCTCATGGAAGCAGGATCAATGAGTTTGCTGGGAAAACCCGCTCAAGCAGCTGCCAGGCTGGTCAGTTGTGGCAGGCTCTGACTCACTGCAGGGTTTAGGTTTACCATGATGCATTCTTGGTGGCACTGAGAGCCTTGGGGTGATGGCCAGGGCGAGCAGGGCCACATAGAGCTGCAGATGGAGCATCAGGGGAGCCCCTGGCTGGTGTGAGGACTGGGGGCCTGCAACCAGCTTTGCTGGGACGGTGGTGCTGAGGCAGCTGGGATCTGGAGGAGGGAGCTGCCATTTTCAGGTGGTTACTTTTAGAAGCAGAAGTGCAGGGTAAAATCTCCTCCAAATGTTGCTGAATCTGGAGCCAAATCTCTTGGCGGCTCTCGGTGCTGGGGATCAGCTTGCTGCAAGGGTTTTATTTCCCCTTGAGCATCCTGCATGGCACCTAATAGCCCGATGGTGGGTACTTCCACCTTGAGAAGCGTCCCAGATGCCAGCCAAGGGTTCTGGGGTTGGGCTGGGGTGATGCTGAGGTCTGTGTGTCCTTGTTCCCTGCTGCAGGCACCGGTGTGGCTGCGGCTGTGAGCGCTTATCCCTTCTCCACCATCCCTGCCCGCCGCCGGGCACCGCGCAGCCATGACGACCTCGGCACTGCGCCGGCAGGTGAAGAACATCGTGCACAACTACTCGGAGGCAGAGATCAAGGTACGGGAGGCCACCTCCAATGATCCCTGGGGACCCCCCAGCTCTCTGATGTCAGAGATCGCCGACCTCACCTTCAACACCGTGGCCTTCGCCGAGGTCATGGGCATGATCTGGCGGCGGCTGAACGACAGCGGCAAGAACTGGCGTCACGTCTACAAAGCCCTCACCCTCCTGGACTACCTCATCAAAACCGGCTCCGAGAAGGTGACCCACCAGTGCCGGGAGAACCTTTACACCATCCAAACGCTGAAGGACTTCCAGTACGTGGATCGTGACGGCAAGGACCAGGGCATCAACATCCGGGAGAAGGTGAAGCAGGTGATGGCGCTGCTGAAGGACGAGGAGCGGCTGAAGCAGGAGCGGGCGCATGCGCTGCAGACCAAGGAGCGCATGGCCCTCGAGGGCATGGGCAGCGGCAGCCACCAGGTCGCCTATGGCCGCCGTGCATCTCCCTATGGCGAAGACTATGGCCGGGCTCGGGGCTCACCCTCCTCCTTTAACTGTGAGTGTTGCTGGGGTGGGTGTATCAGTGCATTTGGATTGCACCAGCCTGGTACCCGTCGCTCCCCTTCACCTTCTGGGGTGGTGGTGGTGGTGAAGCTCATCTCCATTCTGTGCTGTGGGAAGAGGTTAGGCTGTGCCAGTTGTGAGCCCAGCAGTGTTGGCAGCTGGTTGTGCCTTGAGCCTTAAATCCATTAGCTTGTTCATGGTAGGGAGCTCTAATGTGGGGCTACATCCCCTGGTGTGTTGGGATGGGGCCCAGGAGGATGCTGCTGATGTGCTCCCCGATATACCCCAGTCCTGATGCCACTTCTTCCCCTTTTCCCCCTTTGTCTTCCAGCATCATCCTCATCCCCACGGTTTGCCTCTGACCTGGAGCAGGCGAGGCCCCAGACAACGGGTGAGGAGGAGCTGCAGCTACAGCTTGCGCTGGCCATGAGTCGGGAGGAGGCAGAGAAGGTAGGATGGCTCTGCCTGCCCTGGGACACAGAGGACGGGCATTTCCCAGCACCTTGCCTTGTCTGTGGGCATCGTGGGTCATTCCCTGGCAGGAGGGAGGATGTGGGGGGCTGCCTGAGGCTGGTGCATGCATGCACCTGCAACTGCACCAGGCTGCTCACACTGTGCCTGGCATCCACAATGGCCAGCAGGCAGATGGAGGCAATGGCTGTCCCTGCTCCCTGTCCTCATACTGGCTGGGATAGCACCAGGCTGAGACCCATCCATCATCCCATTCCCCAGGGTGAGCTTGAGGGTCTGGATTCGCCCTGAAACTCCCCAAACCTGGCTGCCCTCTTCTGCTGAGGGCCTCTGGTTTGAGCTACCCCATTTCTGTCACCTTCCCACAGGGGTTTTAGGGATGATGTCTTGCCCTTGTTTGTGTGGTAGAACAGCAGTATCCCCATGGCTGTGCACTGAGCTGGAAGCTCAATGGGGCTGAGTCCTTCCAAACCAGCCCTAGAAAACAGCACCAGGAGAAGCCAAGCAGGGATGCAGGCACCAAGTGAGCTGTTGTGTGTGCCCTCCCCAGCCCAGGCTGGCACTGAGCACCATCAGCCCGGTCCTGCCATGCTGGGGACATGCTTTGGAGACAGCTCTTGCTGCTGCCCGTCTTCCCTGCCTGATGGAGGCTTTTTTGGAGATGGAGCAGAGCGTATATCCCTATTTTTGTCCTGGAATCGGAGTATTTATAGCTTCCACATGCTGCTGCGATGAGCACTGTAGGAACACGCTCTTGAAAGCACTGCCTGTTGGAGTCCATCTGGGCTGTGCACATGTGTGCACGCTCACACACACTTGTACAGGCATGCACAGCCTCACCAGGGACACCATTCCCAGCCAGTCCCATGCTGGAGAAGCATCACAAGCAGTGATCAGCGCTGCCATGGCAGGAAGGGGACAGCCTCTTCCCCAAATCTGCCTCAGGTCTGGGTGCTTATTCCCCAGCAGAGTGGGGCTGGGCAGGATTCCCAAGGTAAGGCATCACAAGCCCTCCTCCCCATCTGGCTGCCAGGGTGAGGGGATGCCTCATCAATCCCTTCTCTGCTGCCTGCATGGAGCCCATGAAAACCTCCCTGCCTGATTTAGGGTCATCCCAGCCTAGATGTAGGGACAGGGGAAGGAGATGGGGCAGTGGCCGCAGGGGAGCCTGATTAGGAGCTGGTTCACAAGCACAGAGGCGTAGAGATGGTGTGTAGGCAGGAGCGGCAGTGGTGAGGACAGGCACCTGGGCGCTGAGAGCAAGCTGAAATGTCACCCCATTTCCTCTGTTGGCAGAAGCCACTTCCAATTTCCAGCACAGATGAAGAAAGGCAATTGCAGCTCGCGCTCGCGCTGAGCAAAGAGGAGCACGAGAAGGTACCTGTGCCCCGCAGCTCCGGGCGCTCCTCTCTCCTTGCACTTTTGGGCTTCTCTCTGGGGTGCTGGAGCCCAAAACTCTGCCTTGCTCCGCTGCCCGCTTCGCTTTCGCTGCTGTGGGCTGCCTGCTGGGCTTGCTCCCGGAGGAGCCTCTGCTCGGATGCTGGGACCTTTCGGGATGCGGTGGCAGCTCCTGTGCTGGTCTGTCTCCTGGAGAAGGTGCTGGATGCAGGGCTGGAGCTCATGGGCCTGTCCCTTGTTTCCCACAGGAGGTGAGAGCTTGGAAAGGGGAGAACTCCCTGCTGCAGAGAGGTGCAGAGGAGACTGCCCAGGGCAGGGAGGAAGAGGAGGAGGAAGATAAGATGAAGAAAAGCCAGGTACAGCACTGGGGAGTTTGATGGCCATGCAGCCAGCCCGAGGGGAGATGGGGGGGGGGGGGGGACCCACAGCTCTGCCCTCCCCTCTT
>NDXB01010364.1:282403-297379 GCA_002631895.1 Agapornis roseicollis
GGGGGGGGGGGTGATCCCACAGCTCTGCCCTCACCTCTTTATTCCCTTTCTGTTTGCAGTCCTCTATCCTGGAGCTGGCGGATATATTTGGGCCGGCACCAGCCCCTTCCAGCCACACGTCTGCTGACCCATGGGATATGCCAGGTAGGGGCAAGTTGCAGGCCTGGGACAGCAGCAGAAACCCCTCCCTTGCCTCTGTCCCTTCCCAATCCTCAGGAGCTCAGCAGAAAGGACTTTTTGCTGCTTTTCTCTCTGCTGCCTCATCTGTTTCATGCCCAGGTGGTGCTGTTGGAAGCCATGGTCGCGCCGGGCACATCCCCACTCTCAGCATCCCTCTGTACCCTGCCTTGTTCCACAGCTTCCCTTCTTCTTTCAGATATGAAACCCAAAGCGGAGCCGACAGCCTCTGCCTGGGCCGGTGCTCCTGACCCATGGGTACCGGTCCCAGCCGCTGGCGGGGAGCCCCTGTCCCAGGCGAGCGCCTCATCCCAGCAAACCTCTGCCGGGCCCTGGGACTTCCCCCCCAGCACCACGGCAGCCTCCGACCCCTGGGGGAAGGCGCCCTTGTCTGCTGGCTTCCCTGCTGCTGACCCCTGGGTGACGGCGTCCCCCCCTGCCCAGGGCCCTGCTCCTGCACCAGCTCCCGACCCTTGGGCCCCGGTGGCCGAGCAACCTCCTAACCCTGGTAAGAGGCTTCATTGGCTTTTGGCTTTGCTGGGGACTGTGGGCAGCTTTGCCCTCCTGCGATCCCTGGGTGCTTTCCCATTGCTCCCATAGCCAGCTTTGCAAACAGCCTCCCTGCTCTCCTGCCCTGCAGCAGAGCCTCCGCTCGCCTCTTGCCATCTTAAAGACCTCAAGGCTTTCTCTCTGCATAGAATAGGCTGCTTTAATTAACATGGCCCAGTTAATGGAGCCCTCCCATGGGAGCGGATTGCAGCAGTGGGGTGACGGTGTGTGTGTGTGCGTCCCCTGGTGATACCCGGTCACCCCAAAGCAGCATTGTGTGCCCCGCTGGGACAGGGTGGTTGCTGCATTGCAGATGGGGGAGCGGTTGCAGGACCAGCCTGTGTTTCAGAGCTCAAACCCACTCTCGGTTCCTCCTCAGTGCTTCCTTTTGGTGCTTCCTCTGGCCCCATATAGCTCTCTCTGTGTGCCTCAGTGCTAGGGAGGAGATGGAACCCGGTCTGGGGCCAGTGCTGGTTGTTAACACATTGCTGCAGACCTCACTGGGGCTGGGAAAGGGACCTGCCTGCTGCTGGGGGGATGGCTGTGAGCAGCGTGGGGCTGCCTTGGTCTGCAATGACCCCCAATGGTCTGGCTCATCTTAGCCCCCTCCTCAGACCAATGCACATTCCTGGCCCCCAGCCCCATGCCCCCCACCGCACGCCCTCTTCTCTGTCTCCTTGCAGGCAGCCGCCCCTGCCTCTCTCCTGCCCGTCCATCTCCTGCCTCTCACCTCCCTGCTTGCTCCCCTCCTTGAGTCTCACCTCTTCCCCCCAGCTCCAGGGGGGGATGCTTTCGACCTCTTTGCAAAGCCGCCCGAGCCCGCCGAGCCTCCGGAGCAGGACCCCTCACAGCCGCCCTCCTCGGCCAAGTCCAACAGCCCCGCTGGTAAGAGCCAGGGGAGCAGCAGGGGCTGACTGGGGGCAGGCTGGGCACAGTGACCTGCCCCTGCCCACTGCAACAGAGGCAGCTCCAGGGCCGGCGGGGCTGTGCGTGGCTGCTTGCTGGTGCGGCCAAAGCTTGTTCCCATCTGCGTGCCATGGGCTCGGGCTGCCCCATAGCCAAGGGGATAGGTCTGTTACCCACCCGGTGCGGTGACGCAGGGACACCATCACCCTCGGTGTCTCCTGGCTGTCTCATGTGGCTCATCTCCCCCCTGCCCTAGAGCTGGACCCCTTCGGTGACCTGTTCCCCAGCACCAGGCAGGATGGGGCGAAGAGCTTCGACCTCGCCAACCTGGCCGAGTCCCTGCCTGAGTGTGGCAAGGAGCGGAAGGACTGTAAAACCCCCGAGGCCTTCCTCGGCCCTGCTGCCTCCTCCCTGGTCAACCTGGACTCCCTGGTCGCACCTACACCAGCCTCCAAGACGCGCAACCCCTTTCTCTCGGGTAGGTGCTGGTGCAGTGGTGGGAGCTTCCCTGGGCTGAGAAAAGGGGTGTTTGGGGGAGGAAGAGGAGGTCAGGGGTGAGACAGAACCATAGAATCCCAGAGTGACTTGGGTAGGAAAAGACCTTAAGATCATTCAGTTCCAAGCCCCCGTGCCATAAGCAGGGACACCTCACACTAAACCATGGCACCAACAGCTCTGTCCAGCCTAGCCTTGAACACTGCCAGGGATGGAGCACTCACAGCCTCCCTGGGCAACCCCTTCCAGTGCCTCAGCACCCTCACAGTGAAGAAATTCTTCCTTACATCCAATCTAAACTTCCCCTGTTGAAGTTTAAGACCATTTTCCCCTTGTCCTATCACTATAGTTCCTGATGAAGAGTCCCTCTCCACATCCTTTTAGGCCCTCTTCAGACACTTGGAAGCTGCTCTGAGGTCTCCACGCAGCTTCTCTTCTCCAGGCTGAACAGTCCCAACTTTCTCAGCCTGTCTTCATATGGGAGATGCTCCAGTCCCCTGATCATCCTCGTGGCCTCCTCTGGACTTGTTCCAACAGTTCCATGTCCTTTTAATGTTGAGGACACCAGAACTGCACACAATGCTCCAAGTGAGGTCCCACGAGAACAGAGGGGCAGGATCTTCTTTGATCTGCTGGTCATGCTTCTTTTAATGCAGCCCAAGAGACGTGGGGTTTCCAGGCTGTGAGTGCACGTTGAACACTCATGTTCAGTTTCTCATTGACCAGCACCCCCAGGTTCTTTTCCACAGGGCTTCTCTGGATCTCTTCTGACTGCCCTGACGTGTCCCATCCTCTCCTTCCTAGGTCTGAGCACGCCGTCCCCCACCAACCCCTTCAGCCTCGCCGAGCAGCCCAAACCGACGCTGAACCAGATGCGGACCAGCTCCCCGGTGCCCAGCCTGCCCGCCGGCCTCCCCAACAACTCCATGACCTACAGCGCATCCCTCCCGCTGCCCCTCAGCAGCATCCCCACCACCTCTGCTGCTCTCCCCGCATCCGCCAGTGCCTTCCCTCAGGCTGGCACCTTCCCCGAACTCCCCGGCAACCTTCCGCAGCCGTTACTGCCGCTGAGTGGAGCCCCGGCCCCGCCGCCCGCTCCGGGGGGGCTCAACCCCTTCCTCTGAACCCTATGGACGTACAGACTCTCGCCCCTTCCCCGCTGTTACAAGCCCCCATCCCCGGCCTTTCCTCCCTCCAAGACCTCGGAGGTCCGGCGGTTCGCTCCCTGCAAGGGACAGTGCAACCTATGCCAGCCCCCTGCCTGCCGTCGGGGGAGCAGCAGCATGAGCCCCGCGCTTCGCCGACGACAGGGGATCCCCTCCCCCTGCCCGGAGGAGGGGGGGGGGATGGTGTCCGAAAGGGCTGAGGATGGGGGCTCGGTGCATGGGGGTCTCGCTGCTAGGTGGACCCCCGGGGGGGTGCTAGAGGGGGACCGGAGGGAGCTGAGGACCCCCCCTTCCATGCTCCGCTCCCTGCGGTCCCCGGCTGGTTCTCGCTCCCTGGCCGTTATTCCTCGCTCCTCGCCCCCTTCCCGCTCGATCGCCCCCTCCCCCCCCCCCGAAGGAGCTGCGGGGATGGCAGCCGCCTCCCGCACGTTGCTGGGCCCTGCTCCGGGACGGGACGGAACGGAACGGGATGGGGGGACTCTGGGAGCGCCGGTGGCTCGACGCTGCTGAGAGCGGCGGCTGGGGGCTGCCTGTGAGACAATAAAACGCTCGGACCGATGCGGTGTGCGGGAGGCAATGAGCAGGATGCGGTGTGCGGGAGGCAATGAGCAGGATGCGGTGTGCGGGACCCGGGATGCAGGACCCGGCGTGGGCGGGGACTGGAGGGGACGGACCGGGGCGGGCCGGTGACGGTGTCGGCGGTAGCTCCGCCTCGCCGCCATGTTCACGGCGCCGCTGCGCCTGGCCCGCAGGTACGGGATGGGGGGGGGGAGAGGGCCGGGCAGGGGGCGGTGGGAGCAGCGGGGCCGGCCCCGGGGGCGGTGCGGGCACCGGGAGCCCTCCCGCGTCTGCGCCGGCCCCGGAATCCTCCCCGCGCCTCCCGCATCCCCCTCCATGCTCCTGCGTCCTTGCGGCGTCTGTGCCCCTGCTGCAGCTGCCCCAAACCCCGCTGGATCTCTCCTAAATCCTTTGGGCGCACGCACACCTCTCCGGTATTCCCTAACATCCTCCCTGCGTCCCTCTGCATCCTCCCGAGATCATCCCTGCACCCCTCCTGTATTCCCTAAAGTCTTCCCTGGAACTCAGCAAACCTCCCTGCATCGCTGTATATCCCCTGCATGACCATGCATTTACTTACTCCCTGCACACAGCCCTGCATCCTGCCCAGCAGCAGGAGGATCTCCCTGGTCCCCTCCCATCCCTCCATCCCCCTTGCCATGGGGAGGGAGCTGGTGCTGCCCTGCCCCTACCCTAGCACCCACGGAATGGGGTTTTCCTCTCTGAGGGTAGGTCAAATCCTATGGATGGTGTGCTTGTACCCATGGCTGTAGGGTGGCCCCCAAAGGACGCTGGCAGGGGGCTGGAAGGGAGGGAGCCCAGGGGATGGCAGTCTCAGGGCTGGAGAACAACCTCACCTGAGCATCACACAAGTAGGGAAGACTTTGTAGGGTGCTGGAGATGGGCTGAACCCCAGCAGAGCCACCCAGCCCTGGGGCTGAGAATGGCTCCCCTGGCACAGGGAGTGAATAGCATGGAGCCGGGTGGAGGTGATGCTGCCCTGGGGCACCCCAGCTCTCTGCAGGGCTGTGCTTTGCTGTGAGCAAGAAAAGGATCCCCTTTGGTGTCACAGGTTCACGTTTCTACCGGGGAGTGTGACCATGGCCACGGGGGGCACAACGCCTCCCCCCAGCATCCCTCGTCACACCAACCGCCTCATCAACGAGAAGTCCCCGTACCTCCTGCAGCACGCTCACAACCCCGTGGACTGGTAAGAGCAGGCTCGTGCCTTTCTCCCTCTTCTTCCCCTTGCATCCATGGGGCTGAGGCACTCAGTGCTGTGGAAGCGATGGCAGGAGAAGCAGCCTGGCCTCCTGTGCAGCTCCCAATGGGCTCTGAGTCCATGCTCCTGAGCTGTTCATGCTCTGGCCTTCCTGACTGCTCTCCACAGGCAGCAGCTTCTTGGGAAGCTTTAGAGAAGCCCAGGTCCTGGCAGCTATAACCCCTGCAGCTCCTTTCTTGTCTTCCCTCTGCAGGTACCCTTGGGGTCAGGAAGCCTTTGATAAGGCAAAGCAGGAAAACAAGCTGATATTCCTGTCAGGTAACCAGAATTGAAACATAATGCATGTTCCCATGCGTGTTGTTAGGAGCAGAGTCGTTGCCCAGATCGTAGGAGCTAGAGCTGGAGAGCCCAGGAGGCCCTGCAAATGTCCATGGCCCTTCTCCATCTCTTCTCTAGGGGGGGCAGCAGATGTTGCCCATGGCAAGGTTCCCCACAGCTGGGAGATCTCCCCATAACGTGTGTCCTGCTCCCTGCCAAGGGCCTTTCCTCACTCACCTGAGCTTGCTTTCAGTTGGTTACTCCACCTGCCACTGGTGCCATGTGATGGAGGAGGAGTCCTTCAAGAACGAGGAGATCGGGGAGATTATGAACAAGAACTTTGTGTGCATCAAAGTGGATCGTGAGGAGCGGCCAGATGTGGACAAAGTGTACATGACCTTCGTGCAGGTGAGGAGGCATGGGCAGGCATTGGACTTGCTCTCTCAAGTTGAGGTTCATGGTCATGTTCCTCAGGCAAGAGGAACCAGTATGTGGGGTGGTCTGATATAGGGGGTGGTCTCTATGGGGCCATGCATGATCACAAGGGTGGAGAGAACTGTGTGTCTGTGCTCAAGTGAGACACCTTGATGTTAAAGGGCAGAAAGTGCCTCTTGTATGACCTTGATGCCCCCGTGATATGTCTCTCAGGCAACCAGTGGTGGAGGTGGCTGGCCCATGAGTGTCTGGCTGACTCCGGACCTGAAGCCCTTCGTAGGGGGGACGTACTTTCCCCCTGAGGATGGAGTTCATCGTGTTGGCTTTCGGACTGTGCTGCTCCGAATTGCAGAGCAGGTATGGAGCAGGAATGGTGGAGCAGGCAGTGCTCAACCAAAAGGACTGCAGGGAAATTGTGGCTTGGTGGGTGATTGTTGAGATACAGTCATGAGATACAGTAGCCCGTATCAGAGCTTTGGCTGGCTTAGAGATGGATTTGAATTGAAGGTGCAGTTTGGATTGATGCAAGGCAGGAAGCAGACAAGATATGGAAGAGCTGACTTTCTCACTCTGCATCTTAGTGGAAGGAGAACAAAGATGCCCTGTTGCAGAACAGCCAGAGGATCCTGGAAGCATTGCTGCACACTACTGAGATCCGTGTGCGGGGCCAGGAGTCACCCCCACCATCCGAAATGGTGATGGCCACTTGTTTCCAGCAGCTCTCCAACTCCTATGATGAGGAATACGGCGGCTTTTCCAAGTCCCCCAAGTTCCCCACCCCAGGTCAGTCTCTGGTGCTGAGCCCTGCTGTGGGGCAGGCAGCGCTGTGGGGCAGAGCCCACCCCACAGCCTCCCACTTTCTCCCTGTATTTCAGTGAATTTGAATTTCCTCTTCATGTACTGGGCCCTGCACCGAACAACCCCGCAGGGTGCCCGTGCACTGCAGATGGCTCTGCATACTCTCAAGATGATGGCCCATGGGGGCATCCGTGACCACATCGGTCAGGTAGGAGGAAAGCCGTGGGGGTAAAGCCTTGGCATGCCCAGGAGGTGTGGGATGGGACGTGTCCTCTTGGCCTTTGCAGGGCTTTCATCGCTACTCTACTGACCAGCACTGGCACGTCCCTCACTTTGAGAAGATGCTGTATGACCAGGGACAGTTGGCAGCTACGTATAGCAGAGCGTTTCAGGTATGGCTGTGGCATCCCTCTGCTGTGGATCTCACTTGAATGCTGCCTGGGAAGGCTGGCTTGGTTTGAAGAGTAGCTTCAAAGCCTTTCTCCAAGATGATGGGCATCCCATGGGCTTGGAGCAGACCCATATTCCCATTCATCTACTGCTGTTCATCCAGAGATGGAGCACAAATCCATGACAGTACAGCCTCAGGGTTTTGAGTGTAATGCGAGGCAACAGCCTCCTGGCTGGCCTGCAAGTCAGCAAACATGTGCTGCTGCCTCTCTGGTGTAACTCCAGGGTTGCTCTCCTGTGCCCATAGATTCCCATCAAAGATCTTACTCTGAATCCATCCCACATTTAAAATCCCTGGACTTTCAAATGTGTTTTCTTTGAATCTCAATCTCCACTCTTGCTGTGTCTCTTGCCTACCCCATCATCGTTGCAACACTGATGTTCACCCTGCAGATCTCTGGTGATGAATTCTTTGCTGATGTTGCCCAGGACATTCTGCTCTATGTCTCACGGGATCTGAGTGACCAGGTGAGTTGTTCCCCAACCTGGGCCAAAGGGAGCTGCTTACCCTGCCCTGCGATGTGGCTTGGGGCTGCTTTTCCCTCCCTGCCTCCCTTCCCAGCTGAGCTCTATCTGAGGCACTGCTGCGTCCCACTGTGGGCTGCCAGCCCAGCAGTGATGGAGACCTGGCTGTAATTGGAGGGTTTCTCTGTTGCTCTTTTCCCAGTCAGGAGGTTTCTACAGTGCAGAAGACGCAGATTCCCACCCGACCACCGAATCCAAACAGAAGCGAGAAGGAGCTTTCTGTGTGTGGGCAGCTGAGGAAATCCGGGCTCTCCTTCCTGACCCTGTCGAGGGAGCCACAGAGGGGACAACCCTGGGAGACGTCTTCATGCACCACTATGGAGTGAAGGAGACCGGCAACGTGGACCCCACGAAGGTGAGGGCATGGGGGAATGCCAGAGCATCCCCAGTGTGCGCAGGGTCCAACCCCCCTCATCCTGGTGGTGTTTATAGAACGGGGCTCTCCTTCCAGGACCCCCACCAGGAGCTGAAGGGCAAGAACGTCCTCATTGTGCGGGGCTCCCCGGAGCTGACAGCGTCCCGGTTCGGGCTGGAGCCGCCGCGGCTGGGTGCAGTGCTGCAGCAGGGCCGGCAGAGGCTGGCTGCTGCCCGGGCACAGCGCCCGCGGCCGCACTTGGACTCCAAGATGCTGGCGGCATGGAACGGTGAGAGGTGGCTCCGGGCTGCAGGGGCCAGCCCTTTACTAGGGGCTGGTAGCAACGAGTCCTGATGGGAATGCGGCACAGAGGTGATGGGTGGGCTGGGATCCGGAATGCGGCAGCGCTGGGGGGAAGCAGACCCTCACCTGAAAGCTATGGGGATGCCGAGTGTCAGGGTGTTGCTCTGGCTTTATTTTCCTCCCCTGTTGCCAGCAGAGAGCAGCAAAACTCTTCCCATGGATCAGCTTCGCGGTGTGGGCCTGGGAAAGGGGATGCAGGTAGGGATTCAGGATACCGGTAGGGCCTGGAGCCCATCTCACTGCTGCTTTAACAGGGGGACCATACCTCTGTGTCTGGGCATCCTGCAGCAGGTAATAACGCAGTAGCCCAGGCAGTGTTCCCAGCAGTGAATGCTTGGATAGCTGGGTCTGGAGCTGGCATGAGTTAGACCATGTCCTGCAAACAGAAAGACTCTCTTAAGCCCCATTGCTGCCTACAAGTGAAGGCTTAGCTCTTGCTGGCTGTGCAGTGCTCTGCCCTGCTCTTTGGTCACAGTAGGTGACTTAGAGGAAAGAGCTGATGGCTGAGCCCTGACCTGCCTTGAACATCAGGGAGGGTGAGCTTCACGCTGAGCATCCTTTAGAGACAGTGACATCCGCACTGGTTCCTTGTGCCCGTCATGAGCCTGTCCCTGTCCCTGTGCAGGGCTGATGATCTCAGGCTTTGCCCAGGCCGGGGCAGCCCTGGGCAGGCAGGAGTACGTGAGCCGGGCCGTGCAGGCAGCCGCCTTCCTGCGGAGGCACCTTTTCGACCCCAGCAGCGGGAGGCTGCTGCGGAGCTGCTACCGGGGCAAGGACCAGGCGGTGGAGCAGAGGTGAGCAGTGGTACAGGGTGACTGGGCACTCCCTGCCCTCTGTGGTCCCCATCCTCCCCTCCTGCAGGCAGGGCTGAATGTGGAGGGAGGGAGGCTGTTTGGTGCAGAGCTGCCTCCAGTGCGGTTTGGGATGGATGAGTGCCCTTCACCTGGTGCAGAGGAATGAAGGTCAAATCCTTTCCCATTCCTTATCTTGGCACGAACCTTCCCCTGACTGTATAGAAACCCCAGCCTCATCCGTGTGATGGCATAGCCACCACTTATTTTAGGCTGAGCTCTCCTTGGCTAGCAGAGACCAGTATATAGGGCTTTGCTGGGTTGGAGACAGTTCCCACTTGGCCAGTGTAAAGACCCTCATGCTCCTTCCCTGCCATTGCAGTGCTGTGCCCATCCAGGGCTTCCTGGAGGATTATGTCTTCGTTATCCAGGCTCTTTTTGACCTGTATGAAGCCTCACTGGATCAGGGCTGGCTGGAGTGGGCCTTGCAGCTCCAGCACATGCAAGACAAGCTCTTCTGGGACCCCAAAGGCTTTGCATATTTCTCCAGTGAGGCTGGTGATCCCTCCCTGCTCCTGCGCCTGAAGGATGGTGAGCTTGGGGACATGGCCATGCCGTTGGGTTATGCTGTGGGGCAGGGGTGGTGCCTGGCTGGAGGACTAAGTCATGGGGTGCTGAGGCATTGGGCTGATGGAGGAGATACTGTCCCCTGCAGACCAAGATGGAGCAGAGCCCACTCCCAACTCTGTCACTGTCACAAACCTGCTCCGAGCAGCTTGTTACTCTGGCCAGACAGACTGGGTGGAAAAAGCCAGGCAGATCTTGGCTGCCTACTCAGAGAGGCTGCAGAAGATCCCAATAATCCTACCAGAGATGGCCCGGGCCACCGCTGTCTTCCATCACACCATCAAACAGGTACAGTCTGGGTATCAGTGTCCCTTACATGACCTGGGTGGTGTGGGTGTAGTCAGAGCTCTGATTTCTCCCTCCTGCCATCCATGCTCTCCCTGGACAGGTTGTTATCTGTGGGGACCCACAAGGAGAAGACACCAAAGAGATGCTGCACTGTGTCCGCTCTGTCTTCAGCCCAACCAAGGTAGAGGTGCCAGCCCTCCCTACTCCCTGCATAGCCACTTCCCATTGGCTGTCATCGCATTCCTTGCTGCTGCCTGCATCCTTTCTCCCAGTGCGATAGCACCCATCCTCCTCCCTTTTGGGAAGCATCCTGTCCTTTCCATATCCATAAGCACAACCAGCAGAGCCATGTCTGAGCCCCTGCACTTCTCTCCCTGCCACAAAGCAGTGGCAGCCCAGCCCAGAGAGCAGCTGCAGCAGTGGCTGCTGTCACTGCTGGCTGTTTACGCAGCTCAGCCTGAGCCCAGCATCCCCATCCTGCTGCTTCCCGAGAGCCATCCCTCTTTCCGTGCTTCATTGCATGGAGATGCAGGCACTCCTTTTCCTACCCACCTTCAGCCTCCCCTCATCTCTCCTTCCCCACCCCAAGGAGCTGCCTGAGTTAGGGCAGCCCTGGGTCAATTCCAGGGACACGGCAGCTTTGGGAATCAACTTTGCCAAGGGGCCGGGAACACATCACAGCCATGTCCCATGCCACCAATACTCCCTTGGTGTTGGCAGGGTGTTGGGGGCTAAGCTCGTCTGCAGGAACACAATTAATTAGGTCGTTTCAGTAATTAATTCCTTATAAACCTCACATTGAAATTCTTGCTGTAATGATAAAATGACATTGAGGTCACAGGTTTCAATGGACCCTGTGACTGGAGCAGCCCTTTCCCACAGGCAACTGCCATGGGGCTGTTAAGGCTCCAGGGGCATGCCAGTGGTTGCTTCCCTGGGGATCCTGGTGCTGGGAGCAGAGGGGATTGGACCCCTGCTCCTGGTATAGATCCCTGCCCTGTTAATGGTCTTTAAGGTAATTATGGTGGATCCCATTATCTCCTCAGCTGCAGAGCGCTAGCCTGTGCTCGCCTTCATCCTGGCCCCACAAGAGCACCTTAGGGAGCTTGTGAGAAAAATGAATAATGAATTTCAGATTGGACATGAATTGGTAATTAATCACTCCTGGAATTAATTCCAGACAAAGGAGAGCAGGGAGGAGGCTGCAGGAAGAACAGGAGGGGCAGGCAGGGAGACAAGCTGAGCCAGCGCTGCAACAAGGGGCTGAGCAGTGATGAGAGGAGATGGGGGGCAGGATGGGGCTGCAGCAGCCGTTATCCAGGACAAGGACTTGGGGACATGGTGACCCCATGGAGCAGCCCCTGCCAGGCCCGGGTGAGGCTGCACGGTGTTCTTGCTGGGTGTTCTTCCTGGCTTTGTGTTTGCTCCTGGTCCAGCAGCAGAGGATGCTGCATGCTAGGGTGGGAGATGTGTGTGCTGTGGGTGGCAGTGCTTAGTGTCAGCATCCCTTGGTGACAGCAGCATGAACATGTGGCAGGTGTGTCAGTGCTCAGTGGGCACTGCAGTGGGTGCATATGGTAGGGCTGGGGCAGATGAGAGAGAGCCATATACTCCAACAGTGGGATGCTGCCGCTGTGCCTTGCGCTTAGGGAATGGCTGGCATTTTGCTGACCCTTTGCATTTGTGTGGGCATCAGGCTCCCAGCTGGCTCCTGGCCTTTCTCTGAGGAGCCCACAAGCCCTGAGGCTTTAACAAACATTTTCCCTTTCAGAAAAGCTGATTATCACAGCAGCCCTGTCATCACCCTGTCTGTGCTGCTCTATCAGCTGGGGGAACCCCCAGCCCATTGCTCGCCTGTGTCTGAGCTTCTTGGGAAGCAGCTGAAGGGTTGCAGGGTGGGATGGGGTGATGCTGATACTGGCATTGGAGCTGCCTTTGGGTTGGGTGGGTATCCACAGGGAGCTGGCTGGCTCTGGGACACTGGGTGTTGGTCTCTGCCAGAAAAGGGAGGCAAAGCTACTGGGGATGGTATGGATCATGCACTTCTTCCAGTGCAGATGTGGTGAGGATGTTGCCACTGTGGGACCCTAGCAGACGCCTGGCTGTGTCCCCTCAGCTCCCTGTCTCTATCCCTTCAATGGATGAGTGCATGGGAGATGCTGCCTGTGCTCTCCAGCTCTCACAGCTCCTTCTTGGGCAGGTGCTGATGCTGGCAGATGGAGACAGCGCTGGGTTCCTCTACCGCCAGTTGCCTTTCCTTGCATCCCTGGAGAGGAAGGATGGGAAAGCCACTGCCTATGTCTGCAGCAACTTCACCTGCTCTCTGCCTGTCACCTCGCTCCAGGAGCTGCGTGGGATGCTCTGCTCATGAGCCCTCTGCCCCTGAGGGACTGGGACACCCATAATAAACCCACCCTCAGCATCAACGGCATTCTGGCCTGTCCCTGGCTGCATGGTTGGGCTCTGCTTGCACCATGGCTCTGGCAGCATCTCAGCAGAACCAGCTCTGCTCCCCAGTGATGGGGATGGCCAAGAGGTACCCACTGAGGAGCATCTCCACCCCCTGTGCACACACGTTTGCTCCTTGCCTCTTCTCACCAAGGAAAAGGAAAACAAATTAACTATAAATCCCAGCGTTAATGGAGAAGTCAGATGGGAAAACTATTACGGTTCCTATAGCAACCCAGGATAACACTGTCAAAAGCACCTGGATGACTTGGGAGTCAAGTGCTTCTGAAAGTGTTACCAGCTACAGCAGCCACGGTGTTTTTCCATTACAAGGTGGATTGTAATGTACATTAAGTTAATATATAGTGCGTGCAGAACCCTGCTGGTCACCACAGCTGATGAAAACGTGCCACAGGGCTCAGCCTGAGCACTTCCAAAGAGCTAAACAGCTCGTCCTGGCTTTGCCAAGGGTGCAGAAACCCAGCTCAGTTTGAGAAAGCACATTTCTGAGTCTTGTTTTGTTTGTAACAAGCTGGTGCCTGTGTCCACACCAGGGGTTTGGGGTTGCACTGTTCTGGTGGGGGGGGGGGGGGGGGGGTGGGTTTGTTGACATAAGCACATTCAAATAATGTGAGGCCACTGAAAAGCTAAGGTATAATTTGCCATGTNCTGGTGGGGGGGGGGAGGGGGGGGTGTTTTGGTGCTGGGGTGCTTGGGGCTGCCTTTGCTTGCATAAAGTTTCAGTAACAGCACAAGAAATAGCCCCTAAAAACACCTCTTGAGCAGTGTTCAGGGAGGGAGGGTTTGCCCTGAGCTTTCCAAACAAAACCTAGGCTGGAGTGAGGGTCTCACCCAGCCTCACTGGGAGCTTGGCTGCATCATGCTGATGCCGGCCATGGGGATGGCACTGTGGGATCTTGGCAGAGGCATGTAACCCACCCTTTCATAAGCAAAATGCTGTTGCCAACCACAGTCTCCCTTTGCTGCAGCATAAGCATTATCCTCCCCTTCCTCCCTCTCCATCCCTCCTCCCTGCTTCCAGAGGGGTGAGTACCGCGTTTTCAGCATCCCTCTGACACCCCAGGGCTCCCCAGCACAGCATCCTGCCCCACAGGCAGAGGGATGCTGTCATCTGGCAGCAGAGTGGTGCTGAGCCGTGCTCCTGTTGGCTTTCCGATGGGTTGTGCCAGGATCTGGGGGTAACCAGCCAGGAGAAACGCATTTGAAGTCAAAGAGGAATTTTGCACCTCATCTTGTGAATGCTTTCTATGCCTGTGGAAGAGGAGGGGGGTTTATTTTCTCTCCTCTGTTGGTTTTCAGAGCTGAAGCGTTTCTGGAGATCCAGCTGAAAGTTGCAGTTGTGGCAGATGGGTGGCTGCTCTCCTCTGGGTTTATCATTTTAACTTGGCATCCGTGCTGCAGGGATTGATTTGACACCCATCAGCACGAGCGCTGGGACTGACTTGGGACTGGAAGAGCATCCTCAGAGAGCAGGGCTGATGCTGAGCACCCATGGGGAAGCCCAGATGCCTTGGACCCCATGGCCAGCCAGGTCCATGTGCAGCAGCCATCCCGGAGGTGGCACAGGGCTGGGAATGATGTGCTGAGCTTGTTTTGGTGCCTGCCAGCCCCTTGTGGCACAGGCACAGAGTGCCTTTCTCCCGCACCGTGTTGTTTGTCAGCACTTCCCTGTAAGCAGCCACTGGGCAAATGTGTGCTGAGAACCGATGTCAGGATGAATTGGGCTCACCTCTTGGGAAAAACACAACAGGAAAGGAAGAGCTCTGTAATAAACAACTGATGTGGTGGCACCTCGGTCCTCCTGGTGCTGCTGCCTGAGTACCATGGCCCCATCCAGTGCAGTCACACACTCTCTGCCCCATCCCTGGAGCCACCTGGCTGCTCCTTTGGTTTTATGGCCTTGGCAAAGGGTGGTTTGGGTTCATTTGCAGCACCCCCCTCACTGATCCCCTCAGTGTCCCCTGGTCAGGCTGTGCACCAGGGCACCCATGGGTGATGCTCCTCCTTGGGAGGTGCTGCCAAAGGAGGGCCTGACTGCAGAAGCTGGGCACAGATGTGGCAGTTAAACCTGCCCCATGCTGCTTCCTTCCTCATCCTGCCACTGTTGCACTGATTTCCCTCACTGGTTTGCTGCCAGTGTTGTATTCTGGGGTGATTAACAGGGGACAGGGCCGGGCTGGGCTCTTGGCAGGGTGCTGGAGCAGGGTCTTTGTGCTCCAGGATCCTGTGCCATTTCACAATATCCATTTCCCTGACCCCTTCCCACATTCCCTTTGATGGCAGATGCTGGGCACTGTCCATGGGGCAGCATCAGACCCTGTTTCCCAATGGATGGGAAGGCTCAGGGCGGCAGGAGGCAGCATCCTGCACTCCCCCTGCTCCTCCTCAGCTGCAGAGTTGTCAAAATGAACCCCAAAAATGTATCAAATCAATAACTTGTGCTGCTTCTACCCCTCCCCCCCCCCCCCCCCCCCGGGTTTTGCC
>NDXB01010364.1:297525-310099 GCA_002631895.1 Agapornis roseicollis
CCCCCCCCCCCCAACCACTGGGGTTTGCCATTAGGCTGCTCTGGAGAGCACAGGGGTTTTATCACCCTACCTGGGGTAGCGCTTGCATGGAAGCGCCAAGAGCTGTGGATGGGGTTTTCCTCTTCCCTCTTTCCTTCTTTTGATATAAGAACCCCAATATTTCCAGGATCTTAATGTTTAATGTCTACACTGGAGGGTTGGCAGTGCACCCCATTACGCAGCCCACTGACACCCATAGTACCCCTTTGGGGTGTTTAGGGTACACGGAGGAGGTAGCCACCCTTGCTGTTCTAATGAGGCTTTCCCTCTAATTAATATTCCCTGGCAAAGCTGGCGCTGGTTCTGGGTCTCTCGGCTTTTATCTCTGTTGGCATTGATGTGACATCAATGGGAGATGGGGCTTTGAAAGCTGTTTGCTATTTGTGGTGTTGCATCTGTGCAGGAGGGAGGATGGAGAGGGATGTCCCCAAGCCTGGGTCCAACCCTGCTCCAGTGCTTATCCCCTTCCTGAGGCACACATTGGGATGTATTTTGGGAATCTCTCTTTCCAGCCCCTCCAAGAAGGGCAAAATTGGGCAAAACAGTGAGTTTTCTGCACCCAACTCCTTTGCCTGGGTATGGGTGTCTCATTCACACCCGACCCTCAACTGATTTACACATCAGGACCCGGTTAGGTCACCTCGGGGCACCCCATTGGGCCATGCTTGGGTGGCCAATTAGTCAGCACCTGAACACCTGATTACCCAACACCTGAGCACCCGAGCTGCTCACGCCTCAGGGGCTGATTAGCTCCTGCCTGAGGGTTATTTTGGGCATAAACGGGCAGGTTTTGGTAGCTGAGGGCTGCAGCGGTGCTGATGCAGGAGGAGGTGGGGAAGTGCGGGTTGTGGCTGCTCTGAAAAGCCCCGTTTCCACAATAGGGGAGCCTATAAAGGGTAGGAGTTGTGGGGCTGGTGCAAGAAGTCCTTCTGTGCACCACTGAGCCCAGTTAACTCCAGTATTCATCTAAAGGGAATTCACAGCCACTGAGCTGCAACGGTGAGTCCCTGAGCTGCAGCCTCCTATCCAGGGTATTTTGGGGTCCCCTTGCACCAGGAGGTGGAGGGGGGGGGGCCACATGCTGGGTCCCAGCTGCCCTCCTCCTGCATCCCACTGGAGCATCCGCAGGCAGCAGCGGGGGCTCCGCTCCCCCCTCGCTGTTTGCATTGCACAGATGTTCACGCCATCCAGCTCTGCTAATTCCAGTGTTCCTGACAAGTGAGTTTGCAGCTGAAGCCGGCCAAATTTTTGCTCAAAATGTGCTTTTTCTCCCATCTCCCGTTTCTAAGCTGACTTTCCATATGGATTGGTGCCAGGGAATAGGTGGGGGTCTACAGGGGGATCTTGCTGCCTGTTTCCCCTTCCATGAAAGCATATCCTGGTGATTCCCATCCATCACTAAGCCCTGGAATATGTGCCTGGCTTGGCCTCTCTCAGACCCCCCCCCCGTGCTCCAGCTCTTGATCCTCTAGGATAAAGAGGGCACCCCAAGTGCTGTGTTTCAGGCAGTGCTTCCCAAAGCCAAGAAACCTCAGAGATGGGAAGATGGCTCTGCCCTTGCATGTGGGTTGGTGTTGGGATGCTGCTGGCTGCAGTGAGTGGTCAGTGCCCAGGGGAGATGGGCTAGGGTGGGATGGGGTTTTGGTGTTTATTGACCACAGTAACTATTGTGTTAAATCACAATTAAACATGGATTTTGGAGGCTTTACGGAAGGGAGGAGGAGGATGTCTGGGGAGGAGGGTGCAGTTTGTGGGTACCTGTGTGGGAGGGGGTTTTGAGGGTGCACAGAGGGGCCAGGATCTGGTGGATCCCAACCAGCCTCATCACCACCATAGCGATGTCCCCCAGGCACTGTCAGTCCAGCTGAGGTGCTGGTGGCATCTTCAGTGCTTTGTGAGCTGCTAAATTAGAGGGGAGAGATGCTGAGGGAGCCGGGGCTGCTCATTAAAGGGGAGCAGGCTCTGCTTTTCATCCCGGGTTTTGTCTAAGGCTCCAGCAAGGGTGGATCTGGGGCTTAACCCCTTGTGTGCTGCAGCCTGGCTGGAGCATGGAGGTGGTACCAGCTAAGGCTGAAACTCACATGAGTGACCCCAGGGCTTGGGCAAAACAGGAGCCAGGTGGTGATGCCCAGGCTTTGGGGTTAAAGTTCCCATAGGAACAGCAGGATGGGTCCCCAGCCATAGGATCTGGTTTTCGGCTGCAGCATGGCTCTCATGAGGCCACTTTTCCCAGTGCTTCAGGGCTGATTTGGGGGCTTTACCCACAGACAAAGAACCTGAGTGTCCCTGTATGACCCAGCGCTCTCCTCCCTCATGAATCTGGGACAGGCAGAGCTGGGCTTGCTGCAATTATCCACGGATTAAAGGCAAGTTAATTTGCTTTGAGTTATGGAGGCTAAATCAGATCGATACGTTGGGGTGAAGCACGTAAGAGAGGAATCAATAGGTATTCAGGAATGCAGAAAACAGGCTATAATATCCCTATGGGATGATGCTTCTGGGGCCAGGGCAGTGGTGATGCGCCAGTGATGTGTTCAGGAGGGAGAGGAGGAGATGTAGGAGCGGGTGGCAGGCGATCCCCGGGGCGATGCATGCGAGCAAAGCAGAACTGCGACTCAGCACAAGGCTTTCATCGGGGTTTGTGCTGCTCAGCAGACTGGAGGCTGCCGTGACAGGAGCGAGCTTCGGCTCTGTGGGATTCGAGGCACGGCTTTGACAGGCGGACCCCGCCGTGCCGGTGTTTTCTCCTCTGTGCCTGCCGGGAATGTCACAGCCGTGAAGGAAACTGCCTTGAGGTTCCATCAGAACCTGGGCAGGAGTTGGGTCAGGCCATGCAAGGTGCATGCTGCAGTTGGGCACCCTCACAATGGGATGCTCGCTGGGATGTCCCAGTGGTCCCCAAGCTCTCTGAGCCTCCGTGGCCACCAGCAAAGACTCACTCCATCTCCCGTGTGCTGCCTTCTGGCAGGGCAGTGCGATGGGAGGCAGAGTCCTTCTTCATAGCTGACAGTCCATGAATATTTATAGCAGCATATTAAAAATGTCCACCGCATCCCAAATTAGTTATGGGGCCCTGGATGGAGCCAGGGTCCTGGGTACCGTGGCACTGATGTCACTCCCGGCTCCATGGTGGGATGGATGGTGGTTGCGTGTGGCCCCACAGTGTGATGAAGCAGGGGATGAGCAGCTCTTAGGTCCTGCCTTTGGATCAGACCCTGCTCCTGCATGAGACCCCCACATCCCTCCTGGGTGCCTGCTCAGGATGCTGACAGCACCAGGCTTTCTAATCCCTCAGCACCTCTTCCTCACCGTCTCATCTTTCCAACTCAGGTGTTTGTGCTCTGACTGATGTCTCCATCAGTTTCTGAGGGACGGGGGAGCTGCTACCCCTGCGGCATGCCAGGGATGCCAGCTGCCTCTGGGATGTGCAAAGCGTGGCCAGCACAGACGTGTTTATCTCCTGGAAAAGCAGGCAAGAACATGAACTGACGTTTGGTGAGCGACTGGGAACAAAAGGGGAGAAGAAGGGGGCATAGCTATTTCCCAGCTCCTAGGGGATAGGCAGGAATAACAGAGAATAGAGCAAAATGTAATTTAGAAAGAGTATACAAAGACAAAGGTGCTGGAGGGAGTCCTGGTTTAGTGTGAAACCTGAGCCTGAGTGCTGATGGAGGATTGCACTTCAACCCCATAGGGGCTGGATGTGTCCCGGCAGCTTGGACCAAGGTTGGAAGCAAGAATGGTTCTCCCTATGGTGTTTGGGCACCCTTCAGCCCATGGGGGAGAGGCTGGTCTCTGGCTTTGCTTTTCCAGTCTATAGCTCTCTATTGCTCTGACCATTCCTCACCCCTGCCCTTGTCAGGGATCTGTGTGCTCCCAGCAGAGCCTTGTTTTGCCTGGAGTGGGTGGCCAGAACCAGGTAATCAGCCTCCGGTGCAGACACTGCTCTGGAAATGATGATATTATTGGTATGATGATTATTAATAATAAGCTTGTTTGCAAAGGGGCTGCTGGAGGCACAGCTGAAAGCTTGAGCTCTGCAGTGGCCATCCTGGCCCTGGGGAATTAAACCTCAGTTGCTGAGGCCAGGCACTGGTGAGGCCAGTCTGATGCTGGGACTTGGAGCCTGCAGTGATGAGGTCTGGAGGTCCAATGCACCCCCAACATGAGTGGGCTCAGCCCCATGGGAGGGTTCCTTGGTCAGGGGCCTCCTGTTGGTGGGGTTTAGGGCATGGCACAGCCTGAGTTTCTGTCCTTTTCCCCTGGGAAGGGCGATTCCTACAGGTCACGTATGCGAATCCTCTCCTTGCAGGAGTGGGTTTCCTGGAGATCCACGATTCCTGCCCCACGGAGCTGGATGTGGCTGATTACTCTGAGGGAGCAGTTAGAAGCAGGGGGAAGGGATTCTTCTCACGAGCCTTGGCAAAGCCAGCGTTTCAATTCAATTTAAATTCCTATCTGTTTTTTTCCCCTTCTCCGTTGCTGTTTCTTCACTAATGACACGTTTTTCCAATGCTGGCAAAATGAGGACTTTTCCACACGCAGGGCCTGGCTGGCCAAGTGCTGGTGAGGGGCTCAGTGAGGGGACAGCCAGGATGGGGACACACAGGGATGAGCACCCACACTGGGGCAGGCAGGGGCAGTGGGGCAGGACACAAGGAGGTAGGAGACATAATCAGGAAGCTGGAAATGTGCCTTGGGGAGGGAATGCAGCATGGCTGGGTTAGCCCAGAGGGTCAGTGTTCCCATCCCTGCACTGCTTTGGTAGAGCCCTGGTGCTCTTCCACCCAAAGGGAATTGGGATGGAGGGAGCAGAGGGGGGCTTGGGGTCTTTGAGGCTTGGAAAGCTAAGTGGAGACAAAACCCCTCTGGGAAGGTGCTGTTCTCTTTCCACACCATCTCCCCGTTTGTCTCTTTCTGTGTCCTTTTGCTCCTGTCTCCTCATCACACACTAATGACAGCCCTGGTTATTGACACCAATGAAGGGCTGTGGCTTTGATAGCCAGGACAGATCCTACGCTCATCTCTGGCTGAGACCCTTGTGGCTCTAATGAAGTCCCCAGATCACTTCCCTCTCATGGGACAGCTGAGGGAAGGGCTGCGGGGTACAGCACCCGTGCTCCTTCTGAGACACATCTCCATGGCAACGCTGAGGGATGCTCCTGAAGGATGCTCCTGAGGGATGCTCTTGCAAGGCCACCAAGGGGAATCCCAGCAGCCTGGGGGCTTCCTGCACAGTGCCTGCCAGGGAGAAAAGGTCGGTCTGTACTGGGAACATGGCTGTCTCTCTCTCCATCTGTCTATCTACCCACAGCAATATCCCTGAGGATATTGTGCAAAGGCAGCAGCCACTAGAAGCCCACGTCCATGCAGCCTCTCCCACTCCCCAGCCCTGCTGACAATCACCTCCCAGAGAAAACAGTCACAGAATTAACCCCACAGCCCTTTCAGATCCTAATTCCCCAGCCCTGGCTGTGTCCTTAGCTTGGCTTCAGCAAGCCGAGGGATGGAAATCTCCAGCCATTTCCATTGCATGCAGCAGCACAGAATCTATATTTCTCTTTAACATCTGTCTCTCCTTTCCACTGTGGTTTTTATTACTAGACACAGTTGTATTAAAGTAAACACAGCCTGGGAGTGGGGGACTTGGTAGTCCTTGTGATGCTTTAGGATCAGCAGGGAGGCCGGGACGTCTGAGGCTTCCCATGAAGGCATGGGGTGGTTTGCAGGATCCATCCTGCTTCCCCAAGGGTCTCCTTTGTGATGTCTTAGGGCAAAAAGCAGCCCTGCAGAGGAGATGCAGTGCTGTGCCAATGCTCACTGCTGGGACAGCAGTGCCTTTGGTGGGGCTGCCCTCTTCTCCTAACATTGTCCCCCTTGCCCTCCATGGGCTATGCATGGAGTGGGGGGGGTGGGGGGGCTCAGGCTGCTCGCCTTCATTTGTTGCTATTTATCTATAATTTAGCATGGTTTTTCGTTATATTCTAATTGAGTTTCATGTGTCACAGCGTGTCTCAAACAAAAAAGATAAATATTTAACAACCTCCTCTGGTAATAAAGATTCACATTTGCCTCCTTCTGGTTCTCAGTACATGAATATTCCGCACCACGCTCCGCAGGTATTAACTTCATTCAGATTTTTTCCCTGGTTATGCAATAGGATGGTAATGACAGATAGAAGCCAGAGCTTTAAAAACATATAATCAAAAACACCACCACCAAACCAGTTTCGTGTCATTAACTCCCTTCCGTTTGTTAGGGGAGGACTAATATGCTCCCTTTCACTGCTGGCTCCTCTATGCATGCAAGTGCTCTGTGTCTGCTCCAGCAGTGCTGTGGGTAGGAGCTGCCCAGTAACACCAGTATGGGTGAGAAGCAGGAGGCACCTGAGGCTTGATTCTTGGAGGGCAATGGATGAACAGAGCCTGGTTTGGGCTGAAATAAAGCTGGGCTCATGTCCGTGCTGTGCTGCTGCTGGAGTGGGGAAGCACATGAGGTTGGACATGAGCTGTAGCATCACTGGTCCATGCTGGGGCTGGGTCAAGTCTGGCACAAACAGAAACTTGTCTGGTGAAATGGGCCATGGTAGGGGGGAAAGCCCTGGGTGAGTTTTGGGTGCTCATTGCTACCCGTGAGGATGAGCTGGGTCTGACCCAGGCACTGCAGGCTTGCTGTGCTGCGTGACCAAGCTCCATGGCCATTCCCACTGTGCTTGGGCTTGCCCAGGTCTGTCCCAGAGGAGATGAAGCCATTTGGGCCACAGCTAAGTCTGGGTTTCCCACTAAAACAGCTCCCAGTCTGCTTCTTGTACTGTTATGAATGTTTTAAGACAGAGCAAGGCTTCTCGAGCATGTCAGCTCTGGAGCAGTGGGAGCAGTGGCAAAGCAGAGGCAGGGAACCAGCTTCAAGCCTGCTGGTGCCCTGTGCTTTGCTGTGGGGCAGCTGCCATCCCCTTGCCTATGTCCTAGTGTGGTCTGTGGGGACATGGGATGCTCCTTGGAGAGCTCCCATGGAAAAAGCTGGAGCTGTGAGCTTGTAATTGCCAAACCCGCTTGGTACCCTGAGTAAAGGGAGGATGTGAGACACACTGTGCTGGTACCAGTGTGCAGAGCACCAGCAGTGACATGTGGCTGGCACCAGCTCCCTATGTATTATGGGGTGTCACAGCACTGTGCTCCCCTCTCCAGTCCTACACTCATCCCTTGAGCTCCCTGTACCCCACCAGATCTTCTCTTCTCCCACACTGACAACCCCAACCATCCAGATGCAGCACCTCCTGCATCCGGGAATCTCATTTCAGCCTTGTGTGGCTCTGGCCATGTACACTTACAAAAACTGGGCAGCCCCAAACCCTTCTCTCCACCTTGCCCAAGCACTGACCCTTGCAGTCCATGGTGCAGTTAAACCCCAGCACCACTCTGCTCCTGACGCTTGGGGATTCATTAAAGGCAATTACGATTCCTGCCATAGGAAAGCCCTGATCAGGCTGTGTGATTCAGCTAAACGGTGTTGAACTGGCTAAGAGCCACCGTGCTGCTCCAGCACCTCTCACATACATACCTTGCTCGCTTCTTGCACATCAATACATGCTCGCTGGGCACTGTCTCTTGATGGGGCTGTTCTCAGCAGCGAGCTGTTGCCTGGGTTCCTGTATATCATGGAGATGTTGCAAGCTGCTGGAAATTCAAAGTGCTGTTTTAATTATGTGCGATGAGGGAAGCAGCCTGGCTCTTGCAAGGAGGCTAACGACAAACCTGCCAGGAGATTTGCAGTGGCAGGAACCCAGAATCCATCCCTATGTGTCTTTAAAAGGGAAAAATGTCAGATTTGTCTATGAAATAATAACTAAGAACCTATAAACAATTGACATCACCATCCACCTCGCTGCTGGGGAAGTGATTTAGAGACGCCTTGCCTATGTGAAACGAGAGCATCTGCTCTCTGCTGGAAAAAGGAGGAAGATCTCCTCATCAGCATTAAATTTAAATGAGCCAGCCCTCATTTGCACACTTCTGCAGTGCTCCGGCTCCTGCAAGAGGGTGACTGGGGAGCACAGGAGCTTGTGGGGGCTCAGCAAAGACTTTTCTGCTTTCCTGGCTCTCTAAAAGTGTGAAAATCAGACTTTTCTACCCAAAAAGGCTCCCTTGGGCATGGGGTGAGATCAGGTCTTCCCTTACCCCAGCATTTCATGTTCAGTATCTTCTCAAAGCAGAGCTACTGGAACTCCATCTCTCATAGGGGGATGAGATGAAGCACACCCCAGTGTCCCCTGGGGTGTGAGAATGGAGCCTGGTGCTCTTGGGGAGTGAGGAATCACTTTAGGGCTAAGTCAGGTCAGGATAAGGCCAGCATCCTACATTGGGTACCCAGCCTGGGCACTGCTGTGGCAGATCAGCATCACTTGACTGCCCTGCTCCCCATCAGCATTGGGAGCTGCCACCAGGCTTCAGTGTGTTCCACACTGGGTTTAATTATATTTTACTTTGGAGAGCCATTAATTACAAAGATTTCCCAGCAGAAACAAAATAATTAACAAAGGAAAGGGGAAAAATAAAACCTTTTTCCACACCAAGGGTTGTTATGGGTGAACTGGAATATGAATGATTGAGAGGGGTCAAGCCAAGTTTGGGGAGCAAGACCCAGTGGCACCCAGGGGTGCCCCCAGCTCATGAGTTAATATCCCTCTCCCAGTGGTCCCATCTATCCCAGTTTAGGACCCCAGCTTGGCAGGGTCTCCCTTCCCTCCACATACCCCAGGTTAAAGCCCTGCTCTTCCCTCATGCTCTGATCCCTCTCCTGATCCCCCCGAGGTGTACATTTCTCCCCTGCCCTTGCTGCTATTTGCCATCCCTTGGAGAGCAGGAAACGTTAATGCCACATCAGTCGGTCGCTGTTATCAGTGCCATGTGCTCATTTAATATTTATTTTAAGACCATTTGGGTCATTTTTTTCCCCATCTGGAGAGAGAAGGTGCTGTTCTGGGACAGGGGAAGGGGTGCGGTGCCCTCCCAGGGCTGGGAGATGGGGCACAGCATCAGCCTCTTTGAGGTGGGATGGTGACTCCTCCTCACCATAGCAGCACAGGCCTTGCAGAGGGGACTTAATGTGTTTGACCTCCACAACCTGAGGTTCAGCTCAGACTTCAGACTTCACAGGGGCAAATTTGGGTTAATCTTCTTTCACATGTGCCAAGACCTGGTCTGCTCAGGCCTGGCCACCAGCAGCACCAGGAGCTGCTGTCCTCTTGATGCCCTCTTCTCCTCCCTTACACCTGTGATCAATTAGCACTCACTCAGCAGGTGCTAATCACTGTTCCAGCTCCAGCTCCTGCCTTCTCTTCCTGCCAGCTCCTAGGGCAGGAGGTGTTGCTGCTGCTGCTCAGGGGTGAAGGTGTTCTCTGGCTGGAGCTCCCAAGCACACAGGTAAGAGCTTGGTCAAAATCGTTATGGCAAGACTTGTTGGTGTTGTGCACCTTGTGCCAGGGCAGCAGAGTTGGTGATGCTCTTGGGTGCCTCTGGGTGCTGTGGATGGAGACAAAGGTGTTTGTTTTTCTTGAGCCTGGAGTTGCTTGGGAGGGCTGGGGGTGTGGGGGAGACTTGTGGATGTGCTGCTGTTGTCTGGAAGGTTCTATTTCGTTGTAAGCCTGCATGTGACAAGCAAGGTCTTGGTGCCCTGGTTCACACTGAGCCCTGCAGCCCATCTTCTGCCTGGTACAAGTTCTGTTACCTCTCAGCTCTGTTGGCTTTTTGGCACCTTGTCCCCTTCCTTCCTGGGGCCACACTGAGCTGTGGCAATGGCTTCCTGAGCTCCTGGGATGCTGGATGTGCTTATAGCAGTACTGGGGCCAAGGTGGGTGTTCTTGGGAGCACCATACGATGCTCATCAGCATCCCTACGCTCAGCAGAGCTCATGGCAGCAGTGATTGGGGATCCGGGGCCTGGCAACAAGCATCTCATTTCCCTCTTGTCTCTTCCTGTCAGACAAGATTTGAAGATTCAATTAGAGTGGGAGCTGCTGATAGCAGTGGTGCTGGCATGCTGCTCGCGCCCCGTGCTGGCGCTGCATGGGGACCAGATGAAAGCCAAAAGCGATGCAAGTGGGATAGGAAGGGGAAGGCATTGGAAAAGGAGGCTTTTGGGCTGGCAAAGTGCCTGGGATAAAAAGGCAAGGAATGCAGATTTGGGGGGGGAGTGGGGGTTGAGGGATGGTTGGAGGCTTAGGGATGTGCTCCAACCTCTGAAGCTGCAGAGTGGGAGCAGGATCAAAGGGCAACACTGGGCTTGGGCAGGAGAGACCTGCACTGAAATGCTGTGTGTGTGCTCAGTGGGGTGAAGCTGGGAGTTCAGGCAGAGCTTGTTCACTCAAAACCCCATCCTGCTGGGCAGGGTCTCCAGTGTGGCAGCAGGAGTAAGCTGGGAGCAGAGCTGGGTCTGGATGCCCAAGGGGAGAGCAAGGCAAAGCCTCTGGAGTGCATTGGATGGGGAGCTGGATTGACCAAGTGACAAAAGGCTGGATTTCAGTTGGAGTTGTTTTCCCCCCTTCTGAAGGTTACTTCTTCATCACAACTTACGTTTCATTTTTTACTAATGCTTCAGAGAGATGTAGATATCATCTGAGCCATCCACTAAATCACTGCAGCCATTGGTGTGAAGCCTCATGTCTGCTTGGTTGGGCATGGGGACAAGGACAGGCTATGTTGGGAACTACAGTAAATGCCAGAGGATATTGAGTAGGGCCAATGTCCAGTGTGGTGTGGGCCATTGCATCCTGTGCTGGGGGGCTGTCTTTGTGGGGTTTGTGGACCTTTTGAGAATCAGAGGCAGAATGTGGCCACTAAAAACACCCAACCAGGATAGTCTTGAAAGGACAATGCTTCCCCTCATTGTTTTCTGGAGGTAAGAACTATTAAGGAAAATGCAATTTTTGTTATGTTTTGGGGCAGACAGTTTCTTGTTATAAATTATATTTGTACTATCATTTATATTCTGAGCCTCGGAGCTGAAACCTGTGCTCAGATCAGGAGGATCAGCTGTGCTGAGGCTACAGCCCCAGGTGACGCAGCCTTGCAGATGTAGCAGTTCCCCAGACTCAGGCTGTATTCAGGCATGGATTGATTGCATACCAAAAAGTCAAGGTGCAAACATTGATCATGCATGGAAGTGCTGTTCATCAGCCAAAACCAAGCATTCCCTAGCCTAAATTATTAATTCCCTTATGCACACCAAGTGGATTGTGCTGGTCATGTACATCCCCGCTGCGCAGTGGTTGTGCTCCATGCCGTAGTACGTTTTCCCTCCAACTATTTGTCTGGCTCTTCAGTTAATAAAGATTGAGAGGGGCAATAAAAACATTCATTACAGAGGAAAAACATAAAGATGAAGCCTTGTTTTTGCAGCCTCCAGCAGTTGGTTTCATTAAGCAACTGCTTCTCCCAAACTCTCCATGGTGGCTCCTAGTGCTGGTAGTCTGGGGATCCCTGGGGTGTGAGGAGGCAGCACCAGACTGGGAAGCTCTGGGATGCTTGAAGGTGATGGAATAACTGAGGAGGGCCAGAAACCATCTGGGTGGTGAAAAAGGGAATTGGTTAAACGAGCTCTTGGTGGGAAAAGCAGCTGTTTGGATGGGGTTATGCAGGGTTAAGCTCTTGTCTTGTGCTGTGTTGGACCTGGGGCTGGTCTCCTGCTTGTCCCAGGTACTTAGCTGCTGTCTTAGGAAGCTGTGTGCTCTTCTAGCTGTGAGTACTGAGGGGTGGAAGCACCCACGCTAAGGAGGGACACTGGGGAGCAAGTGGGGGCTGATTGGGTTTGGTGCAGGGGTCTTGCTGCTGTTGCTCTGTCAGGTGAAATACAGTGAATGGTGTTAGGATGTGAATGGGGGCAGCCAGGAACCCCCCTGCACAGCAAAGGCTCCCATTCTATCGCTGTCACTGGTGGGGTGGAAGAATGGGGACAGAGTGGGTTTGTTGCTGTCAAATGCTCTTCAACAGCACTCAAGTCTGTAAGGCAGTGGTGGGAGGCCTGCTCTGCCCCCAGACTGTGACATCCGCGATGAAATGTGTTTTCTCTCTGGTTCCAAGGCATGAGAAGAGCTTTGGATCTTGTTGTGATTTATCACTCAGCCCTGAGCCAGATGCCTATATGGGTTCAATCTATAGCTCCCAGTACTGATAGAAATGTTATCCTGTCTTATTAAAATCACCCACAGCTACTGCAGCTGTATGTCAACAGCAAAACAAATAGCGACCAGTTCCCATCGGATTGGAGCCTCTCTGTTGAGGCTGTCTTCAATCCACCTCCTGCTAAAATGGTTACAGATGTAGGCTTTTCCCATTACAGCTCAGTGCAGCTCCTGTACAGCCGGCTCCAAACCCCATTACCATGCTGGAGCCGTCTTTGGTGAGCACCAGCTCAGATAAAGCTCCCCCAACAATGCGGAACATCATTCATGGTGCTTTTCCTAGAAGTACTGCTAAGAATAAGAGTGCAGGGCTGTGCTCCCCCAAAATGGGGGGGGGGGGGGGGGGGGCCTTTGTGGA
>NDXB01010364.1:327740-341576 GCA_002631895.1 Agapornis roseicollis
GGGAGTTTATCCTGAGGTGAACCCACTGCTGCAGGGTGGGGGGATTGTGGGGAGACCATAGGGGCTGCAGGACCTCAGGGACTTGGTGAGAATTGGGCTCCTAAGGTGACCCAGGGGTACAGCACCGCTGGGTGTTCCAGGCTGATGAAGATGGGAAGGTGAATGGTGCTTATCTGTTTTACTTCCCTCATGAGGGCAGTAGGTCTTGGGGAGCGGGAGGAATAATATAGATTAATCATCCAATGGGCTTTGGGTTGCTGAAGGAGGGGAAAAATGAGAGGTGCTCAGGGCTGGAGGGCTGGAAGCTACCTCGCTGCAGGCAAAATGGTTTTGCAGTAGGATACTTGCAGGCAACCATAGGCTGGTTTTTCTTGCTGTGTCTGCAGTCACCTCATCCTCAGACTCCTAAACTGGAGTTTTCCAAGCAGCCAAAATGTGGTGTAGAGGCTGGGAATATCGCTCCTTGATGGGCAGCCTCCAGCGGGACATGCACTGGCTCTGCACACAGCCCTTCCCATGGCTTGCTCAGCACTTCATTAACTACTCTGAGCTATTACAGGTTAATTGGGATTTGTAGCTAGCAGGTATGAGGGGTCTGCTGGGGTTCCACCATGGTGAAGCTGTAAGAGCACAGAGCAGTCCTGGCTATTGCAATGCGCTGTGGATGTCAAGTTGCACACACGTGCTGGGTGCAGCATTTGTGCTGGATCACTTCAGCAAATGCAGAAGTTCCTTGAATTTACCCCATAACAGGCTGAAAATTTTAGGAACTCATTTAGTTGGAGCTGTTGAAGTGTTCCTTGCAAATGCGTTTCAGCTTTTCTTCCTGCCTTCATGGAGACCTACCACCAAAACCTCGTTGCATGGATGCTGAGGAGTATCTCTGGGCTTCTGTGAATAAATGCAATTGCTTTAGGAAGGTTCACAGGTTTAGGGGGGTTTATGTTTGATTTCTTAAAGGCTGTGAACTGAGCTGGTGAATATTTATTTGTGAACTTTCAGGGCAATCTTTTCCCTCTTTATTATTCTCCTCTTTGCTGGTGCTTGGTCTGTGTCAGGCGGGGAGACGCAGGTAACACATTCAGCAGCATCCAACTCACGTAGTTTTTCTGTAAGACTTAATCTCTGACTTTGCTCAGGTGCTTGTTGGGTAGGATTGGAGCTGTGTAATGCTTGAGGCTTTTTGGAGTTGTACCCGTGGTTTATCTGTTGGATAAATGCTGACTGAGAGCAGGGCTGGTGGTGCACGAGATGTGGGTTGGGGTTGTGCGTCCATCCTGGTCAGGCATAAAGTCAGTGTGGTGATGGACATTGAAACTGTGGAAAATCTCTGTGTCAGAGCTCTGCTGGCTGTTTGGGCAGGCAGTAAGGAGCCACCTTTGCAGTTGTTGTGATGTGCCTGTTTTCTCCTGCCCATTGAAGGGAGCTCCTAGGGCAGTGGCAGCTGCCTTCGCTCCTTCCCGGCTCAAATCCAATGGGAAGTTGCTCCCTTCACCCCAAAATCTCACTGCACATTTCACCCTGTGCCCTGTGAAAGGTAGCTTGAAATGTGACTGGTCCTGAGTTCTTTGTTGCTTGTGTTGGATATTTCATGGTTTAGAATTCAGGGTGAAAATAATTAGATATTCACAATAAATGGCGAAAGGAAGGAGTGATTTGGTATCTAGGTAATGCACCAGGATAACCCATTGGCTTGAGCCACCTTAGCCAGTGGTGCTGCTGGTGGCTCTCAAGACCTGTTTACCAGCTCATCTTTTAAAGAACTGGATGATTTTAAGGTCCTTTCCAACCCAAACTGTTCTATGACAGGGAACAGTTCCATGTGAAAACCCAGTGTCCTGGGACAAGCCGCATATGGAGCCATGGTCGTGCCAGTGCTCTGCCTTTCCCCAGGGCCAGGGCCCACTTTCCCTGCTCCTGCTCTACCTGGCTGGCAATTTTGGGTGCAAACTGGGAAGTTCCATTATCTCAGAGGTGCTTTGTGCTCCTTTTCCAGGGTCTGCTGGAACAGGTCGGGATGGCTGGCATGGGAGATGCTGTGTGTCTCCCCTTCCCACAGGCTTTGCACCCTGGATACCTTCTATAGACAGCTTGCTGTGCCCCCAGGCAGAGAAAACAACAGCCTGGGGAGGTCCTTGTCACAGCCACCTCCTTGCTGTCCTTCCCTAGCATCACATGTCTGTAGATAGAGACTTAACCTGCAGTTTTGGATGGCTTCATTGGGTGCTCCTGCCTCTGTTGGGGAGCTCCTGCATGGAGCCAGTGGGGGAGCTGAGGTCCCCATAGGTGCCTGCAGCACCCTCTCCCCTTCTTCAGCATTGGAGACCTGGGAAAAGCTTTCTTGGGGTTTATTTTAGACCCTGGGTAGAGCTGGGCTGTGCAGTCTGCCTCTCCCTCTCTGACTTAATGAAGTCAGCTTTTGGTTTCCAACATGGTTTTGCCACTGGCCTGAAGATCCCAGGGCTCCATTCAACCAGTAGCGAGCTGGTAAGGAAAATAAATGGGGATCTGGGGTAGAATCTCCAGCTATTTGGCTACTTACCCTGACAAGTGTGTGGTGCTTCTGGGTGGGAATTTGCCCCAGGCCATGGACCTTAGTAGGGAACTCTATGCCAGCATAAGGCAGATGTTGTCTCCTCTGGTTCCTGGCATTGGTGTGGGCTCATCCAGCTGTGTGCGCTTGGTTCGGTGATAACAGCATCCGCGCTGGCCTCCAAGGAGGGCTGTAGCCAGCTCAAGAAAGTTTAATTAAATCTGAAATCCCGGCTGTTTTCTCCTGGGCTTTGGCTTGGGATGCCATGGGTAGGAAATCACTGGGAGGGAATAATGAGAATTAGAGCAGCTTCAAGGGTTGTTGCATTCCTGGCTACTGGAGGGCTGGAGGGTGGTCAGGCTATGGTGGGACATAGCAGTGCTCCGCCTTTGGGATGTGCATGGCACAGGTGGGATAAGTGCTGGGGAAAGGTTGTGCCGTTGTTCCAGTTGAGCATCATGGCAGTGCCACCTCCAAATCCCTGTTATAATGACAGCCTTGCAGCAAACATCCCCTGCAGTAGGTGACTTTTCTTTCCCCTTTCCTTTAGAGGCATCGTTATTTAAGGCAGCGAAGAGCCTGACTATAAATTAGATACAAATGTACAGTTAACGCTGAGTCTCCCCAAGGCCAGTGGAGGTATTCTGGTATTTAAACTAGCAGAGCCAAGGGGAAGGATCCAGCAAAGGGGGGAAAAAAGGAAAAGTGGCTCTAATTGAGGTCAGTGTTTGAACAGTGAAGACCAATTAATGCTCCTGAATCAATAGGTCTGCGTGACTGAACAAATACAGCCCCAGCAAGGATTCATGTGCATGCGGTGCCTGGGATGCTTTTGCTAAGACCCCTTCTGGAATGAATTGCTGCCATGGTGGAGATCTCTGTGCGGGCAGAGATTCTGGTTCTTGTAGCTCTGAAGGATGCTGTGGGCTGAAGCTGGAGGCCGGTTGGTGAGGGCATTGTGGGCAGCTCCTGTCTCCAGGCTGTGACAATCCACTTATCCCCCCCAAACTGTGGTCCTTACCCACTGTGTTTCCACCAGCCTGATTTTTCAGGCTGAAGTGGATTAAACTGGGGTAGGATGATGTGGGATGCTGCTAGTGTGTTTCCCCCTCGTTCCCCATTGGGATGTACCAGAGCTGCAGGCATCACCCTGTTTGCCTTTTGGCTGTTCAAACCATACCGGGGTGGTGGCTTAGCACATGTCCAGCATTCCCAGACTCCCATTTTGATTCTCCTTTATTGCTCTTCCAAGAAAACTCGTGTTTGCGTGGGGAGAGGAGATTATCACGTTAGTGTTAAATGCCCTGCGGGAAGGCAGGGAGGGCCGGCTGCATTGTTTGTGCCTGGTCTATCTTCCAAGGACAGCCAGCCCAAGCAGCGTCACGTGCGGGTGTGATGTGGCACCCATGGGTGCAGGCGCGCCAAGCACTGCAGCGTGCAGGCAGCTGATGCCATGCCGGGGAGTCTGCATTCCCAATAGACATGAGAGAGCACGGTGGGGAGGAGGAAGAAAGCCCTTGTTGTTATTATTCCACAGATTTTATACGCTGAACTGATGCATATGGCAGATGAGATGATTTGCCTCCAGGCGTACAGGAAAAGTGACGCGAGGCAGCATCTTCTTGGCAATCCTGTCCATGTCTTATTCATGAGATAAAATTTTCCTGGGTTGGGGAAGCAGTGGAGGGGCTGTGGTTACTGAACCCATGCAAGGGTCACACTGCCCCTTTGCCACGGCTGGTGCTGCCCACTGAGCTGGGTGAGGCAACAACTCATCCCAACCATACTGCTTTTCATCCCCATCCTTTCAGGAGAAGGGGGAATGTTGCTGTTATTTCCACTTGCTCACTCTGTTTTTCCAGGTTAGGAATCCAGGACGCTCCCAGGTTTGCCGGAGGAAGGTGGGGAAAAGGCTGTAAAACCTGGCTGTGCTCAGGAGATTATTTATGGCTGGGTTTGGTGCCACGTTCCATACCTTTCGCTGCCTCATTCCCACCTCCCACGGCCCCGTGCTGCAGCTGGGCTGGAGGGGGAGGAAGGGGAAGACGCTGTTGGCAGTTCCCAAGGGGCCTGATCCTGCCCTGCTCAGGCTGTGTGGGAGATGAGCGTTTCAGGTCTCTGCAGGGATCTGTGATGCCCTTCCTATCACATCTCACCTTGCCCATCTGGAGCAGTGCAAGAGGTTGGTGTCCCCATGCCAGCTCCCTGTGGAGTGACACAGATCCTGGTACACACCCCAAACCTTCCAACTATTGCTACTGAAGGTGCATGGGCACAGGTGGTGATTGATCTTCAGCATCAGGGATGTTTGCAGCTGGTGCTAATGAGTGTGGCTTGAAATACCTGTTCAATACCTTTAAATCACTGTTAAATATGTGAATTTTAGTTTGCTTTTAAAAAAGTGGGAAATAGCCTGGCCAGGAGTGTCAATGGGAGTTTCCTCCTCCCTCACCACCAGCAGCGTCCTGTGACCAGTACAAGGGTGAGGATGCTGCAGGGTGCAAGGCTGCTGGGTACCAGGGTAGCAGGATGGTACCCTGTAGCATCCCCTGTACCACTCTGTGTGCGGCAGCACAGGCAGCTGCTGGTACTGGAGGGATGTCAAGGCTCAAGTGTGGTATGTGCTCCAGCTGCCTCCCTGGGAGTCCAGCACTGCTCCTGGAGGTACCCCTGGTCTGTGTTTGAGGCCCTGTCCTTGGGCTGTTGTTTCCCTCCAAGCTGATAGAGACACTTGGTAAACCCAGCAAGCTGAGAAGCGGCACAACCAGCATCTTCCCTTTGCCTGCAGCCCCATCCCGAGCTGCAGACGAGGAGCGTGATTTATGTTTTCATGCTCTTCCAGCGATTTCTAGTGTGTTCCCACGGCTCCAGCTGCCGGGACAGCCGGGGGAGCAGCTGGCTGGGCGAGCTGGCAGTGCCGGGTGCTCCGTGCTCCTCCTGCCTGGCCCACGCCTGCCCGGATAAGAGCCCGGGATAACGCGGAGCTGGCAGGGTTGGGGGTGTGGGGGGAGCTTTAGCAAACTGGCACCTGCTAAAATTGCTGAGGTTGGTTCCTCCGATGGAGGAATCGCTCGTGTGGTGCCATGGTAGAGCGCTGTACCTCCTGCTTCCTCAGCATCTCCTTGCTGACGGAGAGGGTTTTGGCTCAGCATCCTCTGCAGATGAAGGGGCAGTGGTGATGGATCGGTGCTGGGTGGTCTGTGGGGACCCGACACGTGTATGTTTGGAGAGCTAATGCTGTCACTTTGCATTATGTTCCTTCTTGCTGTTGGAAAGGTGCTGGCAGCTGCTGTGTACACCCACCCTACAACCTGGGTGGGGGCTGTGGCCAAACCAATGGCTGTATCCATGGAGCATCCTTGGTTGATTAAGGAATTCTTGTGTAACCTCTAACCAGGCTCCTCTTTGCTTTACAGCCATTTGCCTCTCTCCCCTCTAATTAAGCTGGCACACGATTCCCTCTGGGTTTGCTTTCCAAGGAGGGCTGCTGTGCAGATAACGGGGCTGGGGCTGCTCTGCNGGCACACGGTTCCCTCTGGGTTTGCTTTCCAAGGAGGGCTGCTGTGCAGATAACGGGGCTGGGGCTGCTCTGCATCTCCTTGCCTGCCCCAGTTTTGAGTGCTGTTTTAGTGCTAGGTCAGTGGTGGGGCTGGGGACAATGACAGGGCAGCCCCTTGTATGTGTACCGTGTGGTTGGGGATGCACCGGAGCATCCTGCGTATCACTGCTGCCTTAGGTGGGTGCAGGATAAAGCTGCTGCTCTGGCATTGCCAGCTGTGGAAATATGCGGAAGGAGGAATATGCTGCTTGGAAGGAGGAAAAAGCTGGAATATTTTGTCTTGAAGAGAGGAGGGAGCTAGGAAGAGAGGTCCAGGAGGGATTGCAGAGTGCCAGCAGCAGCTGGAGGGGATGGTTCCTCTCTGCAGTGACCCTGAAGGCTGGGCACACCTTGCTAACATGCTCCATTGGCACCCGGGAATGCTGCAGGGAAACCAGAGAGGCTTTGGCTTTGCTAGAAATGAAAAGAGGAGAAGGCAGGGGGAGCATTAGCAAGGGGGGTCCAGCCCCGCTTCCCCGCTCGGGGCTGGGGGAACAAAAGAGGAACCCATGATGACATCTGAGCATTGCACAACTTGGCACAATAGGCAGTGTGTTGCCTTTCTCATGCTGTTCCCTCCATGCATGCCCTTCTTCCCTCACCCCACCTCTCCTCTTCCTCCCCCAGGGAGTAGCCGGTGCTGGGAGCTGCTCCTGGATGCTGGCCCCAGGGAGGATGTGCCCCATGTGCCCCTTTCCCCCCTGGGGATGGGAAGATGTGCAATGAGAACATTGCAACTGGAAGGCTGATGGTCCCACTCTGCCTTCATGTGGGGCCTGGGGGCATGGAGGGGTGGTGCTGAGCCCCACAGGGTGCTTGCCACTGCCGGGGGACCTCTTTGGTGTGGTCCCTTTGGGACTGAGCCAGCCCTGTGATGCTGCTCCTATGGGGTGGGCATTGGGTGGCTCTGCGTCCCAGTCCTATTGCTGTGACACCCACCCCACCCTCCCCCCCCCCAAGGTCCCAGCATCTCAGCTGGGGGAGCAGATTTGGGGGGAATGGCTCTGCTGGCTTATCCCTCTCTGTGTCTCTCATCCCTCAGGCAGTCCCACTGGAATGCCTCCCTGTGTGGGAGCAGCATTTGGGGTGGATATCTTGAGGGATTCATCTTTGCACTGGCAGCTCCTGTGGGCTTGGGATCACAGGGGGCTCAGGAAATCCCAAAGTATGACCTGCCTCAGTTTCCCCATCAGTGATGCAGGAATTGCAGGGGAGATTGTCATCCTCAACTGTCACCCTAATGTGAAATGGATGTTAGGAACTGGCAGCTCTGTTTTCTCTCCCACTACTCAAGACCTTCCTCTTGCTCACAGAGACAATTTTTGTCTTTTACTTCTTAAAATACCTATATCCGTGTCTATAAACGCTCTGTCTTGGCAGTGGCTGTTCCTCAGCACCTCCTGGTTCCCCAGATGGGTAGGATTTGGTAACGTAACAGCTTCCCCAGTCCCCAGAGCCTCATAAACCCGGGTGTTGTTCATTGCACCACACAGCAGCATTCCTGCCTGGCCCTTGCTCTCATCCACCAGCCATCCCCATAACCAGACCCTGTTGGCAGTAGGATGGGCTCTTCTGCGGTTGCCTTCCCCTGGTCCCCACTTGGGGTTTGCCAAGGACTGGGGCTCTTTGTGGTTGTTTGAAGGTGCTGGATGCATCTCAGTTGTTGCATTCCCTTGCGGGTCACCCCAGCATGTTCCTGAGCGTGGAGCCACCACTTTGTGTTTGGATTTGAATGTCTTGTTTCTAATAAAATAACCAGGGGTGGGCTCATGGGCTGTAGAACTGACCAGCCCAGGGCACTGCTCTGGGTTTAAGTATTGACAGGGCAGAGGTGTTGCATGTGCTTTGCATCCTCACCAGGGGCTTTACAGCTCGAACCCGTGCATCCTTGTTTTGCCTTCTGCATGGCTTTGGAACCTTCCTGCTGCCAGCGTCCATGGTTGTGTTTCCCTTTGCTGCTGTAGAGGAGGGTGTGGGATAGTGCTGTCGCCTTCCTCTTCCTCTCCATCACTGCTGGGGTGAAAGGCTCGTGGGGATGCTGGACCCCAGCAGGGGCAGCTCCTGCCCTTTGCCCCGTGCCACTGTGTTCCCAGCATGGCCCCATGGAGGGAAAACCCAGCCGGGGGATGGCTGCAGGGTTTTATAACCCTGAGAATGAATCCCAGGGACAGCCCTGGCTCTCTGGGGAACAAGGTCACGTCCCTGCCCAGGAAACCGCTCCTGGGAGCGACGGATGGTTAAAGAGGGAAAGAGACCCGATGGGCTTGGAGTGGGGCGCGGGAAGGGGTCCTGGCTGTGGGTGCGCACCCTGCATCGCTCAGCACACGCTTGAGGTTTCCCCTGCACGGTTTAGGTGTGAACCATGGTGTTACATTGCATGTGGAGCACAGCGATCCTGCTCGTGTGGCCACACGGTTCGGGGCTTTGTTATTCCTTCCTACGTGGGGTAGGTCTGCTTTGAGGGAGCCCGAAAAGCAAGGCTTTTGGGTTTTGAAGGACACTTGGTGCCTATGGACGTGTCACTGATAGGGATGGCCTCAACTCTGGGGGAGCAGAGCCAGGCAGGGGCACAGCCCATATGGCCACAAAGGTGGCAGAAGAGTGGCAAGGTGCTCTGCCCACACTGGCCAGTCCCTGCTTGATGCCTTGACTCAAATGAGCTATGCCTTCGGCTGTCCCCCATCACGAGAACACGTGCGTGGCCCCTGGCACTCAGCACATCTCCTGGCATGATATCCCCCACCTCCATTGTCCCTCCACTCCATTGCCAGGGTGAAAACTGCCCAATGTCATTACTGCTGATGCCTCACTGGGGTCCCTGGCTCTCATTGGGGTCCCATTCATACAGGGCCGTATGCTCATATCCTCACGGGGATGGAGAGCCGTGCGACTAATTCACCCTGGATAATTCACCTCACTCATTTATTAGCTGGGTGGACGTCACCACATTCCTTCCTTGCGCTGCCCACCAGCAGATCCCAACCTTCCTAAACTGAGGAGCATTCCTTCCCCCCTCCCTCCCCCCCCCGCTTCCGCTGGGGAGCTCTGCCTCGCTCTGTTTATTTGCAAATAGCCCGTTTGCGTGTGTTGTTTGGATTGCTCTGATTGCGCCTGCCTTTGATTTGGGCACGTAGCTCGCCCTGGGGCTGCTGACCCCCGCCGGGCTGAGATGCAGCTCTGAGAACAGGGGCTTTGCCATGAGCAGCTGGGGGGGGATTGAATTCAGGGTTTGTTTCCCGCAGCCAATCCCTGATTTTTCTCACCGCTGCTGTTCCCGTAGCCCAGAGGATCCCGTGGGAAGCGAGGGGAGAGCAGGCAGTGGGGATGGAGCGCACTGGCTGGGCTGTTCAGTTCTCTCTAGCTGGTGATGCTGGCATGGTCGGAGCAGCTCTTCTCTAGAGCAGGCTCTCTGTAAACCTGCTGCTCAGTCGAGCTCTGCTGTGCTGGGGTGCAAACTGGCCTAGGTTATCCATGCATTTTTCAGGACTTGGGTTCAGGTCCATCCTTTCCATTGCCTTGGGGGATTGATTTGGTTATGAGCCTTCCAGACCAAGACCAAGACCATCTGCGGCCCTGTTCCACTTGGTCCTGCTTGGGTACAAAGGTTGTGCAGCACACAGGGGGTCTGGAACCATCCTCTAAGGTTTCTCAGGCTGCATTGCAGGGCAGAGTCCCCATTGCAGGTCTGAGTGTGGTGTTGCACCAGATGCAACAACCCAAGAGGATGCTGCATCCCAGTCCTCAGGCTGGGTCCATCCTTAGAAATACCTGCTGAAAGCACACCTTTGCTGCACAGATAGGGGATAGGAAAATGGCAGTGGGAACTGGGACCCCTGCCCTGGGGCTCTGCTTGCCCCATCTGTGGGTGCTGGAGGGGGCAGAGGCAATGGCAAAGGGCTAAGCAGCTCTTACCCATCTCTCCTGGGTGCTGACGGGCTGCTGCATATGTGCTGTAGGTACTGGGGAAGGTGCTCTCCCCTTAGCATATCCCCTGGCAAGGGTGAGCATCTCTTATGCTTACCCCATCATCTCTGCTCCCCAGTCTGATGTGAGCCCATGGGTTTTCTTCTGTGCCATGTTGCCCACCAGGAGCTCTGATTAGGGCTGTGATGGTGACATGGAGCCCTGCTGCCCTGTCTGTGTGTTGGCTCCATCCCAGGGGAGCTGGACTGCTGGCAGCCTGGGACCCAAAATGATGGTAAATCTGGGTGAGGAGCACCAAGATGCTCACACAAATGCATTGTAATATTTTGGGGATGCTTTCCATGGAAGAAGCCCGACTTTCCCGGGAAACATCCCCCCCTGGACCCACTCTCCCACCCACATGTGTCTGATTCCCAGAGATCCCTTCCTCTCCAGCTAGGGACAGTCCCGGTGCCTCCTGACCCCACATCCCCATGGGGCAGCTCTGGTTCCCTTGGCCTCTCCCTGCAGGTCAGGCCTTTCTCTGGCTCCTCTCCAGGGTTTCAGAACAGCTCTCAGAGAAGTAAAGCCACAAAGTTTGCCCCAGCTGGAGCAGAACCCGCAGTGGCTGGCTTGGGAGGCGAGCACTGGACCCGGTGGGTATTTATAATGCAGCAATGAGGTTAAAAATAACAGAAATTTAAGCTTGGGAAGCTTTTTGAGAGGATAAAAAGCTTTTCCTTTGGTGTCCGGGTGCCAGGGCTAGTGCTGGCCATCCTCCATCCCTGATGTCCCTGCACTGTGTCCCTCGGGGCTCTGTGGCTCCCTGCCTCCTGGTGTGTTGGGTTCTGTTTTGTGGCCATAGGGATCGTCCCTGTTCCCAGAGGGAGCAGGAATGCTGTGGGAAACCCTGAAAACTGTACAGTGCCCATTGGGTGCTTCAGGGGTGAGTGGAAGGAGGCTGCACCCAGAGCCTCCTTCAAAGCCACCCTGAGGGGTTTTGCAGTGTTCCTGGCTCCTCTCACTCCCTAGGACAGCAGTTGCAGGGTGGGAGTAGGATGCTCCCTATATCCAATTTTTAAGAGCTGGGCTTTGCCGAGCGTGTTCCTGGCACAGCAGCTTTGCAGGGGGAGAGCCCCAGGGGCTGGTTTGCCATCCAAAAGCCCAGAGCTGTTGGGTGACACAGCATCCTCTGTGACCTCCTCTTGCAGCTGAGCCACAAACCTCCACAAACCCTGCGCAGGCACGTTGTGTGCCATCGATGTCTTATTTTGGTTTGGCTCCAACCTTGTCCCTGTTGACTCAGAGGCAGCCCCACTGGAGCTGCTGGGCCTGAGCAGGGGTGACCTTTCCTGTGTTTGCTGTCTGGGCTCGGGATCCAGCCATGCTGGATCTGCAGGGCTCTGCAGCCCCTGCTGAGGCTGGTGGGTGATGGCAGATGTTACCCTGCTTGGAGCTGGCGCTCAGTGGGCCCAAAGCCACCTTCCCCTTCTCATTTCTGTTCTCCTGGCTTTTAGCTTCTTATTCTCAATTGTGTCTTATCTCCCTGATGCAGAACTGTGCTGGGGACTGTGGTCCCCTTGGAGCTGGGGCAGAGTGGGAGTAGTTTGCCTCCATCCCAGGGTCTCCACAGGGGATATGTTTCCCAGTGGAGGGCTGGAGGGAAAGGGCTGATTGATCTCATCTCATCTAGATCATCCTATATAATCTAGCTACTGGCAATGTAACCCCCTTATTCCAGGAGAAATATCCCCTCTTTAGAAGAGATCTTTAAGGGTTAACCTCATGGTCACATCCTGGGGTGCCTGTCCCTATACCCAGGGTAGGTGTGGGCCACCCAGTTACGTGTCTTGCCTGCCTGGGTGGAGGAGAGCATCCTCTTGTCTGCTTGGGAGCAGCCTGGTACTTGCCATGCATGGTTCTGCCTGGCACATGTTTTGGGGAGCGGAGCTGGCAGGCACGTGGTGCTTTGGCATCATCTGTAACCAAGCAAAGCGAGGTAGTGATGGGAGTTGGAGATGAGCTGCAGGCTCCATCTGTGGCAGTGATTCCTGTGGGATTTATGTGGCCTGACCTGTCTGGTTCTATGTAGTGAAAGTGATGTGTTAAAGAAACCTTTTGGGGGCTGTCCCAGAGCATCCCTGTCCTCTCTCTTCCCACTAAGCCCAAAGAGCACATGAACCCAAACTTTGGCATCTGTTATCTGTTATGAAGCACACTCACTAATGCTACTTTTTGACAAAGTCTTCCTGAGAAGTCCTCGAGGGCAAACCGAAACGGGGTCGCAGGAGGGTTTAATTCGGTACGCTGTCCTTCAAGGCAAGGCAAAGTCAGACGAGAAGTTTTAAACATCTTTATAAAAATATCCACATGTGCTCAGCGCAAAACTCACCGTCTTTACCTAATTTAGAAAATGACTTTATATGGAGAAAGATTTTAACGCTGCTCCATGGAGGGGAAGAATAATGAATACGTCTGTACCAAATCGCGCTGTCATCCAAAGATGTCCAAGTGCTTTCGAAAGGCTTGGACAGAAGTAATTGTTCTTCTCTTTCCCTGGTTTTAGAAACTGAGGCATGGGATGAGAAAGGCAGGAAAGTGCAAGTTTCCCAGCTAATTTTAGCCATTTGAAGTCCAGATCTAAGCACCCAAAGAAATGACCTGATTTTAATAGACCGCTGGTCAGGTCTCTGGGGTAGAACCTGGAACAAGTCTGGCTTCATAGGTCTGCAGAGGTGGCCTGGGTCTGGAAAGGGAGCATCCTTCCTTTAATTTGGCATTGCCACCACGAGCCTTGCTAAGGGAGCAGATGATGAAGTGAATGAGAGGGGATTTATCTGAATTTCTTTGAACCTAAGATAAGAACAAGGAGTTGCTCTTTGGGGCAGCTTTGTTTTAGCTGAGTGGGTTCAGTGCCCTCAGTAGTGCTGGAGGCCTGGATCCATGTGGGTCTGGAAAGCAAAAGCAGATCCAGGCTTTTCAGGTCCATTATCACCCTCCAACCTCTGAAATCTAGTAATAAATAGCACAGGTGGTGAAAGGAAAGGGGAAAATGAGATAAGCAAAGCACCCATGTGAACCTGAGCTCCTTGGATGGGGAATTGGTGCTGGGATGGTTTTGGCAGCACGTGGGCCACCTCAGGGTGGTGAGGCTGAGGATGCTGCTCTGTTCCTCATCCTCCTGCTGCCCAAATATAACCCCAAATCCCTTGAAAGGAAAGCGCTGTCTCTGGCTCAGCTGAGCACTCTGCTGGGTCTCCAGGGTCAATCTTGCTGGGAGTAAGCAGTGAAATGCTTGCAAAGTTGAGCTTTCAATTAGGAGGGCTTGGCTGGGATGCTAGGGCTGAGCAGGTTGGGCCTGGGAGCAAATGGGGGCTGGTGGGTTGCATCAGGAGGTGGGAACTGCTTCTAAATTGCCTGCCCAGGCTGGAAGCTGCTTCCCTGAGTGCAGTATAAGTGGGGATCCATGGGGAGATGCCAGCAGGGTGGTAATGTGTGGGGGGGAGAAATACCTGTCTTTGTGTTTTGCCTTCTTGAGCAGGCCTGAGGTCACTTGCGCTCATCTCTTTGTCAAGAACAATTGATAATGTTAGTTACATGGTACAACACCAACCCTTCTTTTGTGATCAGGATCTGTCTGCGTAATCGGATGTGTGAGAATTGCAGTAAATGTTTCCTGGGACCAAAGGCTGGTCCCAAGCCTGGCACGTGCATCTTCTTCTTTGCGTTATCTGGGTTTATGCCTGGCTTGTCCTCCTCCAAAATCACCTCCCTCTCAAGAGGACAGATGGGCTTAGTGTGT
>NDXB01010365.1:33042-63616 GCA_002631895.1 Agapornis roseicollis
TTCATTTTATAGCTGGGCCATTCTCACCATGCTGCAAAAAAAAAAAAAAAAGTCAGCAGAAAGACTTCTTTTCAGACATTAAGAAAATTAAAAAGGAATCATTATTTTTCTTTTCTAAGCTAAGACAAATACGGCAAGCATACACTTTGAGTCAAGAGTTTTGCCGAATACATAACCATCATTTTTTCATCAATGATATACAAAGTATTTAGCAATAAATTGAAATATTTAGCATTTCTGTTTGGAAAGGTCTGCCTTGTGCTTTTGGGCAACAATGGGTAAGATGCAATGTTAAGTAGGTCAAAAATCTCAGAAAGAATACACAAATAGGAAAAGTACAAGAAACAGTATGGACTTGTTTTAGTGTCAGTTTAAGGAGAGAACTAGTCAACAAGGTATGAATAGTATGTTTTCTGTGAGAAACTGCTGATTTACAGAAAAATGTGGGTTTTGAATAGCATATCAAATTCAACAGCATATTTCTCATGCAATTATTGAATTATTTAATTTTCATAAGGTCAAATGTAAAACATTTCATTCTCACTTTGCCATTTAAAATTTTGCATTAGTAGTCAAAACAAATAGAAATGAGCTGTTTTTAACATGATGAAAGCAAAGTATTTCATAAAAATGAAAGACCATGAAATACTTCTTTCAATTTTAGGAAAAAAAAAAAATAATAGGTACTTTCTCAAATTGTTATCTTTTTAGATAGCAAACATTCTGTTTGAAATGTAGGTTATCACCTGGTGAGGGGATTCACTGGGTGATAATAAAATGACCCATAAACAGTAAAGCCAAAATTCCCAAGATGACCAAAGAAGAAACCTGCTGCTCAGCATCACCACACTCTGCAGGTGTCTAGAACACTGCTCAGATCGTGCCCTCCTTTGGCACCTGTGCTTGGTTGGTGAGCATGCTGAGGTGTGCCAACAGTGACATGTCATAGTGGTTTGTAGGTTAGGCCTTGGGGCTTTTCTCCAGCACTCAACAAAGTAGCAGCATGGAGGACACCAGGGAGCAGCTGTCCAGGTGATGGCCCAGCTGAGGATGTGCCAAAAATGCCAGTGCCTTCAGGCAGAGCCAGATTTGGTTTCCAGACCCTTTGTGGCCTGAAATGATCTGAAACTACTGTGGATTTTCAAACACCTAATATTGGTTTGGAAATGATGTGTGTATGGTATCAAGACTACATTGAGGTTGCCTCTGTAGCAGTGGTGAATGCAGCCACTGTGGCTGCTGTGACTTGCATTCTAAAGTCTTAACACAGACCAGAGTCTAGCCTCTGGGTGCCAAGCTGAAATTTATGCTTGTGCTGCCTAGAGACTTAGTGTGTCTAACTAACCTAGATAAGATTTGCAGCAAACACTTCTGGAAACTTCAGGTGCTCTGTAAATAACTGCTTTTCTTATCTTTGTAGGCAGAATCTCATGTTTTTCTGTCCCTCATGAACCACTAAAATAGTACTTTTAACACACATCAGAAGTCCTCAGCTACCCATATTATCTGCCAAGTCTGCTTCAAATGATTACTTTCTAAAAACTAAGAATGCAGATTTGCAAGGCACAAGTGTGGAAATGTGAGGAATAACAGATCCATTTATATCCAGGAGTGCTGCTTGTTCTCCTACTCACTCAGCAAGCAGCATGTACTTGCCTCTGCCTCTCAGGCCTGGGCATTTTGTTGAGGTGGCCATGGGGAGCTGAGTTTGCTGTAAGTGCAGCAGAGACAAAGCACAGGAAGGGACTTCGTCTGTACTTGCTAGAATTTATGCACCTTTTGGGGCTTTTTCAGAAAACAACTTTTTTATTTTTTATCATTCATGAATGTACTATTTGTACCTTCAGGTGGTGAAAAGCATCTTTACTGTGAATGACAAAGTAAGATATATCTTTATACAGCTTTTGCCCTGATGTAAAAGCCCATGCAAAGTTCCAGGAAAATGGAGAATCAGAGAGATTATTTTGGAGTTCAGTTTATGAGAAAACAATATGTGTTTGCATGTGTAGCTAGAATGAGTTAAATCATTACTTTTTATATATGCATAACAGAAGCATGCACGTGCACACTCACATGAACCACTAATAATTAAATCAAATTGTCAAATAAACAGAAGAAGAGAGCAAAGTTTCAAGACCCCAAACTTCAAATGGCCTGAGAAGCTTGGAATTTTCAGAAGTGTCTTTGAAGATAAGAGATTTAAAATGGCTGTGAGTCCTACAAAAGAGCACAAAGGGAAAAATGTCATCTCCTCCCTATGCGGACATCACAGTCTCTGTGAATTGCTGCATGTAGGTTTGCAGTCCTCCTCTGGCATATATGGGCAAAATGTGAGTGCACTAGCCTACAGCCAGGGTGTAGTAGGGAACCAGGCGCTTGAAAGCATTGTATTGTGCATGGCACGTATTCTACATGGCAGATTGTCATGCAAGTAAATGCTGACAGATTCACTTTATACTCCCTCCTAGTTTCTTCATTCCCCTCTAGAGTCTGAGCCAGATGTGCTGGCAGTGCTTATGGGAGAGAGAAGGATAAGATGCTTCATGCTGATGCTGTCTGTGGGTTTGGGGCCTGCCTTCCCCATGAATCTTAATAAAGGCTCCAGAAAGCTTTGTTTCCAAGCGTTTGTCAGGCTAGTGCCAGTCCAGAAGCAACAGGGGAGCACGCTGTGCATACTTGCATACAGCAGCCCTGCTGGGTTTTCACTATTAATTGTCCTTTCATATGCTTTCATATTCTACAGGGAAAAAAATAGTATCTGTGCTGAAAAGAGATGCTTTGAACAAAGTAGAGTCAGCACTACCAGAGTTCTTTGGAAAGACTTGCTCCTTTAGGGTGTATGCTTTAGGAAAAGAGGCATATTAGACACAGCACTGAATTCGATGTGTTTAAATCACCTGGTGAGCACCACTAGTTTTTGATTTTACTGACTACTGATCATCCATCACCATCATCCATTTCTCATTTCATTGGCCATGTTTTGTGCAGGATGTTTAGGATGCAAAGGGAATACCATTTCCTTCTGCCACACATGCTGGTCACTGGGAGCATGATTGTCCCCTCACAGTTCAGAGGTTCACTGACATTGCACAGGTGTCAAGAAAATGGAAGTGAAAGGATCTTGCCTGCTTCTCTCTTGTACACTTCATTGACTCATCAGCTCTGGCTGCACGCACTACAGCTATCTGCAGAATGATTTGCAGGAGATATTGCTTCTGAAATTGCTGACTTAGCAAGCCTCAAAGAGAAAGCCAGGAGAGAGGACATTTGAGCTGATGGATGGTTATAGAGATACCTTAAATACTATTAAAAAAATAAAACCAAAACAGGCAAAACCACCCAGAAAACTGGCATTGCTGCAACACGGTTCTGTCCCTTTTCTGTCCTTCTTCCGTCCTTCTTCCCTGCCTTGGCTTTCGTGGCCACCATAATGAATTGCTATTCTGAGGCTTTAAAAACTAACTCAGAAAATCACATGTATTTTTTCCTGATCTGATGACTTTGCTCCTTTTTTGGGGGGGAGAAGGGAAGCACTCAAACCCACCACATTTCCAAATATCATGTAAGATGTTAACTATGTGAATGTTCTTATGGTAACATAACATTTGGAAGAATGTATTATTTCAAAAGTATACCTTTTTTTTTTTTAGGTTTTTCATACTGAAAATAAAAGGAGCCTAAATGTGTATTGACTTCAGTATTGGGAATCTGGGATTTCTAATGCTTTTGCAATGAATAAGCATCATAGGCCTTGAAATTCAGATTGTGCAAAATTCTGTACAGTTTCAAGCTAGAAGCCTGATTTTCCCTTCTGTTATGGTTTGTGGCAAAGAGGAATAGTCCTGGAGAATTTGTTATGAGGAGTGCTGTGACTCCAGGAAACTCTTTCCTTTTACTATTCTCACTAGAATAAGGTTAGTTAAGTTCATAAGGACAGGGAAGTGTAGAAATCGGATTTCTATTACCAAACCTTTCCTTTGCAAATAGCATGCAAAAAATCTGTCTTCTTTGCAAATAAAACATTTTACAAGGCGTTTGGATTGTGTCCCATGTCCATGACAGTACTATATGAAACTAGCTCTAAACAAACAAGACTGCCACTGGAAACAAGATGATTAGTTTGGGAACTGGTTCCTTTAAAAAGTAGTAATTGAAGATAACTGAAGAATATATTGGAAATGCAACTGTGTAAGTCCAAATGCTTTAAAATAATTGTTTGGATTTCATCATAGTAATCCTATGAGCTGGTCACTCAAAAGTAAAATGTGTTTTTGTTAGATGATCCTTTGTAGTAAGGGTATCAGGGGATGAAGAATTGAGGCTAATAGCATGAAAAAAATTACTTATTGACCTTGCTGAATATGTTGGAGTACCTTGAGTGTCCTCACTGTGTTTAGATAGCTGAACCACACAGAATAAACACGTTTGGGTTTAAAAGTCAGTAAATAGTGCAGAGGCCTCACATAGACGAGGATTATGTGTGCTGAACATGCAGAGGGACTGAGGACTGGGGAGCAGCAGCAAACTATTTGGGAGTCAGGTTAAAGTGGCAATTTTGTGCATGGTGACACTGGAGACTACAGACCTCCCCAAAATGATCATCACACACTCTAGCTGTGAGTTGCAAAGCCATGACAGTTTACCATGAGCTTGAGTTATTACACTGGGGGAAGGAGGGAATCTATTGTTTCTGATGGTACGATGAAAATGTCCTTCTCTAGATGACTGAGCCTTTATATAGTTTCATAGGTGTGCAGCAGGCAAGTGCAGAGTTGAGCTTTGATGAGATGCTATCAGGCAGTCCACACTTACTGTAAATTTTAAGCACATTGACAGAAGTAACTAAATGGAATTACAAATAGGATATGCCAAGGATGACATGCCCAGCTGCCTGTCACCCTGGCCTTTCCTATATGGAAGAAGTGGCATCTCTTGGAGTGAAAACAATTTTAAATTTCTTGCTTAGTATTTTGGGAACATTTTTGTTGAAAACATGGGCTTTTGTCATTACAGATATTTAAAAATTGCCATATCAGTATAGGTGCAGCATCCATTACATCTTTCTTCTGATTTCCATATTCTATGGACCAGGCTTTAAGATCATATAGGAATATAAAGAATTGCCAGCCTGAATAAAACTATGTTCCATCTAGTCCAGGTTACCAGTGTCACACACTTCAGAGGATGGGAAAATAATGTGTCACTGAACAGCTGTGATAGAATCTATGCACAGTTTCATTCCAGCTTCTTGCTCTGTTCCAGGGTGTTCCAGACACCTGTGCTGAACTAAAGTTAGAAGGATTTCTAGATGTTCTAGATACACACAAAGCTATTAATCCTGGCCCTCTTTTTGTGTAGTCTAACAAATACATGGTTTTACTTCTGAGATGTTTGCATGGATGTTTGCTGGCTGTAATAAGCTTAGGCCAAGGTGGACAGCTGACTTGGTATGTCTGTATCCTGGTCTTAAAGGTGAGCACTCCAAAACACCACCAAGTCTTCTACTAACACAACTGAAACAATTGAGAAATAAGTAGAAATCTAATCTCCCACTTGAACAGTGTTAAATAATGGCTTGTAAACAAACCTGCTTATCTACTTATCATCTCTGGTCTGTGCAGAATGGCTCCTTTTCTGCAGGCTTCTTGGACTAAGCAGCTCTTAAGGACTTTCTGGGTTGAAGCAATCTCCACACAGCCTCCTCATCGCCACTAGGAGAGTTGCTCTGCCTGCTGCCACTGAGTTCCAGATGTGCATGTCTGCTCTTTGATTCCACAGCACGGGAAAACAGCCAAGCTGATATCTGACAAATGCCTCTCCTTGTCCCCTCTGTTTCCCTTGTTTTGGTACTTACCACAACCCCATAGTAAATTGATGCAGTAGAAAACAGACCCAACAGCAAAAATTGGTTTGTTTGTTTGGTTGGTTTTTTTTTTTTTCACAAGTCTGGCTCACTGAACCAGCCCAATGATGGTCAGATGGGTGCCAGTGCTATCTCAAAGAATACTTAAGAGTGGTGGTCGAGTGGGCACGCATGTTCTTGGTAGATCATATTATCCCTAAAGCAGTAGTTGGAGGCTGGCTGACTACACTGTCTTTCTCTGACTGTCATAACCTTCCTCCCACCCCAGATTTTGAGTGCTCTTGAAGAAGGGAATGGTCTCCCCATAACCCTGGAGTACTCATCCTTCCCTGAACTCAGCATCCAGGATGTGTCAAACCAGCAGACATCCTTCTAGTTCCTACATATTCAGTGACCTGTGTGCGAATAAACCAGATTTATATCTGTCAGGTAGGCTTGTCTCTGCTATGCTGTAACCTCATTTTTGTAGTTATCATCTTGTCTTCCATTACAGCCAGCACTCAGCGTTAAAGCACTGTGATAATATAGGCACTGCTTCAGAAATCAACAAAATGCAATTTGCTGTCAGATGTAGCTCTGGTGTATGCATTCAAGGGTGTCTATTCTTCCCTATTTTTGTTTATGAATGTTTAGCCACAATCCTTAGCAATTAACACAGATTTCTGCTAAAAAGGAGAAACAGAAAAAAAGAATCAGTATAAATTTGCCTCAGTGTAAAATTCTTATTTCAATGAATTACCATTATGCTGCGGACAGCAGTAATAGCAAGTAAATGATTCAGTATTATTGTAATGCTGATGATTATTGTTCATTTCTGTTCACCAAAACAAAGAAAATCAAAAAATTGCCTATTGTCTTCAAACCCGCCTCATATCAAATCCCTCAGGCTTCATTCCCGACCTGCACCTGCCTGACATCAGCACAGGCCATTGATTTCCATGAGGAAACACTCAATTTGCACCACTGAAAAAACCAGGTCCTGGCTTTTTATGAAGTTCGGCATACTGTCTTGAAATCAGACAAAATTAGCCAGAATTTGTGAATTGGTTATTCTTTGCCTGCTGAAACAAGACAACGTCTGCAAGCACTGCTTCGAGAATCTGTTCTTTTTGTCTGAGAACAGATGTCTGGGAGGGATTTTGGCAGGACCCACTCTGTCAAACAGTCCAGCTTTGACAGTTACTTGCTTGAGGGATGGCTGAAATGCAAAGCATTTCTGATCAGAATATCATATTCATCTGGAAGTTAATTACTGTGTCTGCCTTGGTATAAATAATTAATTATGCAAAACCCACACAGCTGTGGCTGGACAGAGTTAAGTGACTTGCTGTCAATGTCTCACAGTTCTAGAAATGATGAAGGGATTTAGAAAATAAGCTCTTTAACTCTTGGACCATGCTATTGTGGTACCCCCTTCCTGAACAGATGAGAATATGGTTGACACTAAGCATGCTTTTTTACAAAAGGACATTTCTCATTTTAGCTTGTTTGGGCCCAAATTATAGTCTTTTCTCAGTGCTATGACTATATCAAGCTAAGAAGCCAAACACATCGATAGATTTAAGGAAATGGATTTGCAATGCCTCTTTGACTGTTACAGCCATGCTCAGATCATCAGCCAAAGCAATGTTTGCATCCAAGTCTGTGTGTGTGCATAAGAGTGAGTGAAGAGTGAAGGCACATGGGTACAGTAACCAGCCTATCTCATTTTATAGCAATCAAAAGTAAAGAGAAGTCCCAGTTTACAGAAATTATGAATATTGTTGACAGCAGCAGTCCAATATCATATAAACAATGAACAGGGTCATGGATTCACACAGTGTTAAATAAACAGCATTGCTGGAAGGTGAGAGTGGAGAAATGCATCTTGCTCTACATTCCTTTATGGTATATTCTCTCCAGTGGATCATGGATTTTAAATGTACAAAGAGAAGCATCAGCACAGACTCATTTGTGGTAAGTGGTTTTCTTCATGTAACTGTGATTTGCCCAAGCATTTTTGCCTGCAGCACTTGTAAATGAAACGTAAAAAGAAAGCTTGATAAATGTGTCAGATACCTTGGTGTAGGAAAACAGTGCTGAGATTACTTCAGTAAAATAAAGTGCTCCAACCCACTGGACACATTTTGTACCTACAAAGGACCAAATCACACTACAATTCATCAGGATGAGTATAGATCTCAACACATATTTTATTCTTTCCTTTAAGTAATGCAAATCTGTGTAAGCATCTATCTACTTGAATGAGCAGTGAGGGGGAAAAAAGGGCTCTGAAAGCACTAGATGTAGAGAATACTTATCTGTGAATCTTTCTAGGGCTTTGGCTGTGAATCTCCTGCCCTGAGCTTTGGTTTTCTTGTTTCCTAACTGTATTATGAAAATGAACTGAGTTTTATATAGAACTTTTCATTTTCTGAGGATCCCAAAATATGTTACAGAGTGGTAAATAGCAGAATTGGGAGTGCAGCAAGTGCAAAAGCTATTATGTATTCAGCTGCAATCCACATTTAACATTGGACATTGTAACATGTACAAACTAAAAGATAGTAGGGAAATGTCTTATCCTTTAAACTACTACAGGCCTCCTACCTACCACCTGGAAGGGTGCTGCAGGCAGACATGACATGACGTTGGCTCAAATGAAGCAAAATGGTTTTTCTAGTTTGTCATTTCCCCTGTGTGCTAGATGCAATGTAAGCACTGGATATGAGTTTTTGTTCTTGCCCCAGAGCTTCAAACTATAGCCTGCCCTGTGCAAGGATACTGTCAAACAAGTGACAGTAACATTTGAGTTATTTCTCCAGCAAGAAGCAAGGCTCCAGTTGAAGGTCCATACACCAGCTTGTGATCCTCTGTGCTGTTAACAAATACCTTGACACAGCTTCGGCCCTGCCGAAGAGTTCTCTTCCAGTTCAGGTAACTACCCTGAGATTAGGACTTTTCCTTAGAGGCAGTATTGATGAGGTTGCCCAGGTTTTTAGAAACCTTTCTAGCTGTGTGGTACTTGTCTGCAGGGCCAAAGGATGGGCCAGGACTTGGACCCATCCTGGTCCTACTGAAGCCAGTGGAAGTTCAGTCACTGACATCAATATAAACATGAATGTCTATCAGTAGGCAAGTTCTACCACTGAACAGAAATTATTGTATGTACATTGTCTTCAGCTTAAGAGTTCAAACGTGTTATCAGAGTTGTGATAAAGCTCAGAGAAGGCATATGACCTCTGTCAAAGGTTGCAAACCCAAAGAAAATGTGCTAGCATTGCTTTAATGCTGCCAAAAATGGGACCTTAAAACACACATCATTTTTCACATCAAAGAAGTCCCTTTCTGAGAAAACCTCGTATGTCTGCTTGCTGTCATTTCTGACAATGGCAACACCTCAAATCCCTGAAAGCTTTGTTCAGCAGTCATCTTCTAATTTATTTTAAATGTCACTGGAAATTACTAGCAAGGGGGACAGGAAAACAAGAAACTAAGTCTGAAGTTGAGAATCCCAAAATACAGTCAGGGAAAGATTCTTCTTGTTTCAAAAAGATGATCTCCAAAGTCCTTTAGGGGATAAAAAAATAAGAAAGGGAGGACTGGAAGGAATCATTTGATTATCTGCCAAGACATGTCAAGAAGCCTTGTTGGCCTTAGTTTGGCACTGGTGGCAAGCATTGTTAACAAAACTTCTCAGTGCAAGAATATCTTGAAAAGCAATTTTTAACCCAGTTTTCTTGACTCCTATAACCAGATTGTGGCATTGGGTCTGGCTGAGGTGGAGTTAATTTCCCTCATAGCAGCCCTCATAATGATATGCTTTGTATTGGTATCTAGAAAGATTTGGGTTTATTTCTCATTATCCTACTCTGATTTGAGTGGTAATAAATTAAACTTATTTCCCCAAGACCATGATGGTGACTGGTGAGTGATCTCTCTCTGCCCTTATCTTGACCCAAGAACCTTTCGTTATATTTTTTCTCTCCTGTTTAGCTGAGGAGGGGAGTGATATAGCAGCTTTAGTGGGAAGCTGGTGTACAGCCAGGGTTAACCAACCCACCACACTGGCACTTCCTGAGTTTTTCATATTCTAGGTAGATTCCACTAATTATTGTAACCCATGATGTGGTACATTACCAGGACATTCAAACTTTGCTGGCACCATTCAGCCCATTCACCTTCATTCTTTCCCCACATTCAGTCTGTTCATACCTGTTTCTGTCTGTGTACTTGTGCTCATTTATCTTCTTTCAGCCATCCCTAGGCCGAGGTATCCCACCATTTCTTCCCGTCTGGACAGCACCTTAGCACAGCCTTTTCATACTTCTCCCTGGTTCACTCCTTCCTCTTTTGTGGAACAGCTTTACATGCCTAGCATCATCCATCATCCACACATACTCAGCAATACCAGAACTGCCTTCTTTGATATCACTGTTTAAATCACACCATCCTGGCATCTTCCTAAATGGATCAGCACTTGTCCCCTGCATTCAGATCTCACCAAGCTACTTTTGTAACAAAGACTGTGTAGATAGATATGAAGAAAGTGAGGATTACAGTGGCAAGTACTATTATGGGGCTTTTTGTTCTCATTCTATATGGATGTTTGCAGAAAACATGAAGTGTATTTCTATGTTAAACATATTTATTCATACATGCATATAAATCTCTCTCTCTCTTTCATATATATATTAGTCTTTCAGTACTCCCAGAAGGGCTTTATGGATTTGATTACAGGACTCATCTTTTAGTTAAAGAATTTTTATAAAAGAAATTGAGAAACTAGTTAGTACTGGGAGGTTTAAGTTACTGATGGGTTGATATATCTGCAGTTTCCAACTGAAATGCTCAAATACTCTCCATCTCTCACAATAGACATCTTTGGTGTTTTGTGGAACTGGATTTCAATTTCCCATTTTGTATAGGATTTAAATAATAAGGTTGCAAAGCTAAACTAATTCTTCAGACTTACTGAAATGCTATAACAATATGTTTATAAAACTACCCAGGCAAATAAAAATGAACAGTAGATAAGCAATTCATTTTTTACATTCTCTCCAATTTGGGGTACAATTTTAACAGTTTATCCAAAGTTGCCCATTTCTAAAGCTACATACCATTTTAATCCTTTATTCCTACTGTGTGTTTAGGCTTAGAAGCAAAATGTATTTGTCAATGCCTGGGAATGAAACTCACATAGTTGCACTGGGCACAAATGCAAGTCTTACTGAGGAAATAGACTTGTCTTACCGAGGAAATAGACTTGTCTTACCACTAACTGGGATTGCCACTTGCTTATAATTGTATGAAAACATTGCTGGTTTGCTGCAGGATTTGAACTGAGGCTGCTTTCTCTCCATATATTTTAATTCCTCACATGTTTCCTGGGATGCTCTAGGTCCTTTGGGATAAGGAAGTTTAACAAATCATGCTGGGTCCCCATAAGGCTCCTCCATTATATTGTTCATGTTCTTCCCTCAGGCCTTGACCTGTGATGAGCTTTACAGCACCTGACTCTGAGTCCAAGGGAAATGGTCTTAAATTTAAACACATCCGCTGTTCTAATGCAGCAGATCAGTAGAGTCACTGGAATAATGTCCATGCATGCAGGGAGATGGATGCTTGAGGCACCTGAAGTTACAGGGGGGATTAATCTGTGTCAATGTCCTTAAGAACAAGCCCCAAAAAATTTATTTGGTCAGGCCCCTCCTCCCTAGCAAAGGATCTGAAGCTTGTGGATAACGGTGTGGCATCTCACCAAAACCCACCTGTTTCAGGAAGACTGCCTTCTCTGTCCAGGAGCTTTTGATAAAGTGACTTCAGCTTATAATACATTATTAGCAGAGAAGAACCTCAGTGTCTTCCCCATTATAAACCTGCTCACTATCCCCAGCAGGAGCAAGGCAGGTCACTGAGCCCCTATTAACCAATAGCTGACAGCTAATTGATTTTACACTTGTGTATCAGTGCTTGAAAACCATAATTTAAAAGCTAATTTGCTTTGTACTTTTAATATCATAGGCAGTTTTGTATCCTATCCTACAAAGCCTGAGTTCATCACAGTCCATCATTTTTACTGCTGTTGGCCCTAAAACTGGTCTTTTATAAATTCGTACTCTGAAACACTCTTATCTCTTAACCCAAAAAACAAGAAACGGCCTTCCAGCACCAGTTGTCTCATGGAGACATCAAGGGAGAGTTTTCAAAACTGAAGCCACTTTAGGGTAGCTTTAATGAGGCCGTGTTTGCTAAAGCATGACTGACAGAAATAATAAGTTAACATTTGTGAGGGAACCCTCAGAAATTGAGCTACAGCAGGCAAAAAGCCAGCAGAAATTGTTGTGCTGTTGAAAAATCTCCTAAAATAGCTCTCCTAGCTCAGCCTAATGCAATTAAAGTTACTGATGTACATAATATGAAAACTGGGAGCTCTTCCTGTTAATAACCACTGTGTAACTGAAGTAATCCATTTCATTAATTTAATATACACTTCCATATCCCTCGATAATAGACATATAATTAAAGCAACAGGCTTTGCATTCCAAAATGGAAGTTTGCAAAGGGTAATTCTATAAAAACAAGGCATTTTGCTTAATTATTGCTCAATGTCATCTTGGTTTACACCTTTTTTTTTTTTTTTTTTTTTTTTTTTCAAACCACAGGAATGATAGATTATTAATCATGATTAATACTCACTTACTGTGAACTATAGTGGAGCAGTGCCTGGAAATCCCAGACTGTTTGGTAAACTTCCTTTTTTGCGTAATAGGAAACTCTTTNCCTAAAGTATCTGTAGTGAAATTGAGAACAAATTGACATTTGTACTGGTCAGAAGTAAGTCAGCATGTTTCCCAGTGAAGGTGAATTTTCAGGAAAACAGAAAGTGATTATAAGAGGTGTGGCTGGTGTAGCTAAAAATGCACATTGCAGTTGTAGAACATCCATATTTAATTTAATATTTCATGTTATGCTGATGTAAATAAACTAAAAAGACTGACATTCTTCTTTTTCAGATAATTGATCTGGAATTATGTCAAGATGATTGTTATTTTATATTTCTCAAAACCTTTGACCAGAACTTAAAATTATATAAAATACAAGAAGTTATATTTTGAGTGGAAAAGGAACAATGAAGCTGAAGAAATTATGTTTAAAAACTCAGGAGGTTAAGTGGTTGAACAGAAAATTATAAAATTGAGCTACATTACTGTTAAGTTTTAGGAAAAGAGGAAAAATATGACATTTGTTTACCCAAAATATTTCACTTTTTTATATATATATAAATGTATAATTTATACAGTGATGTAAGATTTGTGAAATTGTACCAATAAGGCAAAGAAAAATATTCAGTATATGAACATGTTGAGAGATTAATGTCACAACAGTAAATGTGTAATTATCATGAAAATAAAAGGGAAAAATGGACATTCAAGGAAGCAAAGTATTCATGAAACTAAATGAGTCAACTAATTATGAGAGAGAGAGTAGATATGCCAAGATTCAGAAGCTATGGCAGTGTTGGACTATGTAGGTTTTAGTTTGTGATTATATAATGTGATATTACAGTGTAGCAAGATCTTACATTGCTCATGAAGTAACAATATTCCTTGTAAAGATAAGTGTACCTGAAAGATAAACTCATTCCTATACCATCTTTGCAAATGAATAGAAACTTCTAGTATATCTATTTTAAAGATTTCTGCCACACAGCTGTGTTGAGAAGTAAAAATTCAGTTCTTTCTTTGTAGTTGTTCACTAACAATGAGCCTTATCAACAGTTGCTGAATAGCTTTGTGGAAAGGTCAGTGGGGAAAAACTTGGGCATTAGTGGAAGCTTTAAGATATGCAATATAATTAATGGTGAACTGATATGAGTTCTCCTTTAATAGCAATCATTTAAGGATCCAGAAGCAGCAAAATGACTTATGGCTGTGTTTGTGCCCTTCTGCTTTCAATTCACAATATTGCAAAGAAACTTCCACATACTAAGTCCAGGTTCTGTTCATCCAGCACTTGAATGCATTTCCCCACCTGAGTGATTTGGCAGACTTTTTTCACTCCTTCCTTGAGGGAACTGCAAATTAAATGTTGGCATAAATTAAGTAGGAAGAATTAAAAGTACTTCCTTTCTCCCCGCTGGTTCTTTCCAAATTTTTGGTCTTGTTTTTAAGTTGAGTTTATAATTTTTTTTTTGTGTGGATTTGTGTGCATCCTAGCAGTGATGCCCCAGGGAAGTGACCTCTGGTGAGGTTGGTGATGGGGCACTGGCACCCTCAGGCAGCAGCATACCAGATCCTTGGGAGTTGCAGGAGTGAAGCTCATGCCTGAGTTTAAGTGGCAAATGAACAGAACCTCTTATTTTGCAGTGTTAGACTTACCTGGAAGTGGAAAGTTTAATTTCCACTTTCTTTCTCTGGTGCTGTTTTCCATTCACCACTCTTAATGCTAATTTGTTTTGTCATTGTCTTTGATGTACTTCTTGCAGGGAAATACTTGAGAATGAAGTGAGTAAGCAGTTTAAAAGCAAAGAAAACCTAGAAGTAAAAGAATATCCTGAGTTGGAAGGGACCCACAAAAATCATAGAGTCCAACTCTGTATTCCACACAGGCCAAACCAGAAGTTAAACAATATGACTTAGTGTTATCCAGATGCTTCTTGAACTTCAACAGGCTTGGGGCCATGACCACTTCCCTGGGGAGCTTGTTCCAGTGACAGATCACCTTCTCAGTGAAACACATTTTCCTAATATCCAATCTGAATTTCCTGATGCAGCTTTAAGCCATTCCCTTGGGTGCTATCACCAGCCACCTGAGAGAAGAGGTCAGCATCTTGCTCTCGTGAGGAGTTTGGAGACAGCATGGAGAATTGCTCCTCAGTCTCCTTTTTTCTAAGCTGAATGATGTTCATATCCTCAGCTACTACTCAGAAATCATGCCCTATTGTTCTTTCACCATATTTGTTGCCCTCCTTTAGATATTTTAATATTTTTATATGCTTCTTATATTGTGTAGCCCAAAACTGCACAATACTTGAGGTGAGGCAGCACCATAGTGAGTGTAGTGGAGCAAGTGCTTCTTTCTACCACTTAGCTATACTGTGTTTAATGCATCCAGGATACTGTTTGCCTTTTGGCTGACAGGGCATGCTGTTGACTTATACCGAGTTTACTATCATTCAGAATCCCCAGATCCCTTTCTGCAGGGTGGACTCCAGCCTATAGTCTCTGAATCTAAATGCACACCCAGGATTACACTGTCCCAGGTGCAGAATCTGGCAATTATTCTTGTTAAATTTCATATAATCAGTGATTACCCTGTGCTCTAATCTATCAAGGTCTCTTTGTAAGGCCTTTCTACCCTTGAGGGAATCAACAGCTCCTCCTAATTTAGTATCATCAACAAATATACCTAGTGTGCACACAATTCCTATGTCTAGGTCATTAATAAAAACACTGAAAAGAACTGTCCCTAAAATTAAACCCTGGGGAACACTGGCCGCCAGCTTGTTGTTGCCCCATTTACAACACTTTTAGTCAACCTTTCAGTCAATTTTCCACCCATCCTATTGTGCATGCGTCTAGCTGTATGCTGCACTTTTTGTCCAGAAGGATACTGTGGGAGGCAGTATCAAAAGCTTTGCTAAAGAAAAAAAAATAAAACCCTCACATCTACTGCCTTGGTTTATTTTATTCAGTCCCCTCATTTGTCATCCTGATTTTTCTAGTGTTTTAACCTAGTCAAGATCAAGATTTGGTTAGGGTTCATAGGACAACCTGTTACCTTTGCCAATTAGTGCATAGCAGGGTAAAAAATTTGTGAGGTAGGAACTAGATCTGTATTCAGTCAGCTCATTAACTGATATCATTATCAAACTGATACAGAAATCATTAAAAATGTATTGGATGTAAATAGCTTTCAATCTATATTCAGTTGGCTGAATTTACACCAGTAGTGCTAATATATACTCCAAGCCATCTGTTCCCTTAATGAATACTAGTAACTGTACGCACAATTCTTATTTTCATGAACACAAATTTGGCATAATAATCAAGGACAAGTAAAGCATAGAAAAACAAAAGCATTGACATGAAAAGTTAAGGTAGATATGAATGTACATTGGCTACCTCTTAGAGATATAGTTATTGCCAATAGGAAGGTCTGCCTGGATCATAAACCACCTGTTACAATCCTATCTTGGCTCCAGGAGAGGCCAACCTTGCAGTATGTTCTACTTTAAAGCACGAGAGTCTAAAGCAATATTTACTTCTGCCAGCCCCCTGAAAATCTGCCAGTCACTGCTTCTGAGAAGGGATGTGTGAGGTTATGGATCAGGCTGAAAAAGGGAGGAGGAGGGAATGCATCTTCCTAAACCAGTAATTTCTTGCTGGGTGCTGAGCAGCAGCAGGAAAAACAAGATTACCCCTCACCTGTCTTCTGTTTTAGCTCCACCTCTCCTTCCTCCTAGGGCTGCTCTTAGGTGGGACTCACCATCAAAAGAATGCAAACTTCTGTTGATATAAACCACTAGGAAAAACCAGCCTTGTCCCAGGTCCTCTTCCCTACATTTACAGCAGTCTAAAGAGATGTTGGCTTTTCTTTATTGCCACTCTGTACAAAGAAAAATATCCTCCCCCCCAAAAAAAACCCCAAAAAACCCACAAAAAAAAAACACCAACAAAACCAACCCTAAGCCTCCCCAAAAAAATAAACAAAATAACAAAAAATAAATCTAAAAAAAACCCCAAATCTAAACGCAGAAAACCTTGTGTCTGGTGACAGAGAGACACCAGGAAAAGCCATGAGCCATCAGAGTTACTTATTTAGATACTGGCTGCATGATATTTTCTGGTTTTGTTGGGAAAAAAGATCATTGTGTTATTTTATGCAGCTGGCGTTCTTCCTCTTCCACTGGCAGGGAGCAGTTTAAACTTGCCCATGTGTAGATCTTTTCTCCATTCTTGAACAGTGTTATTACTGTAAACCAGAATTATTTTGTTTCACATGAATGAAAATAATTCACTTCTGCAAGATTTTTCTGTTATAGTTGTTTTAAAGTCCATGTGCTATTTAGCTGTCAGGTGTTGTTTTTCCACACAGTGGTATTTACTGCGTAGCAAGAAACAGGTGCAGTCTTAAGGGTGTAGAAACTGACAGCATACGTGGGAATTCATTTATTTTGTGGGGGAAAGTACAAAGACCGTAGTTTGCATGTCCAAGTAAGGAACTGACTAAATGACTGCTTGCAAACTCTGCAGTTTCAACGGATGGAGATAAAGATGGGAAAAAGTTTCTGAAAACTGCATTTTAGGCATTTTGTCACAGTTAAAGCCTAACTTTTCATCCTTCTATTCTTTGGATGTGAAGTTTCCCTCTGGTGATATGAGATACATCAATAAGCTGCACCTAGGATTCTGCTAGATTTATCAGCATTAAAATAAATATTGCTGCTGTGTAGGAGTTGACTGCATGTTAAGATCTGGCTTTTAACTATCAGTTGCTCTGCACAGGAACTATATTCTGGATCAGGCCTATGGTCTCTTGAAGCAGCCAGTGATAAATAGCAGAGGAATTTTACAGCTAGGAAATGTGGAATAATCTTTCTCACTTAGCTGTTCGCTCTTTGTCTTGTCTAGCTAAAGGGTGATGTATTCTGAGACAGGAAAATTTATCCTTTAAAAAAAGTACATGTGAAACTCCCATTTTCATTATCTCAATAATTTCCTGTTATTGTGAGTTGTATCGCTTAATTACCTGCTGATAATTACCAGTGATTACTGAGAAATGAATGTATGGAAAAGAGTTGGAAAATACGAATATAACTGCCAAAAGCACCAAAAACTTTTTTGAATTTCTCAAAGAGAGAATTATACATCAGGCATAATCCATTGCATTCATTACCCCACAATAAAAAAGCAAATACCAGTCTTAAGGAATGATGAGTCCACTCTGAGCAGCTATATTGCTTGCAGAAGCTACACACAAGTCACAGCCACTGTGGCCCTACATCAGTGCAGTTACTGCTAGAAGATCAGTGCTATCTTTCTTCTCACAAAAGCTTGTGAGAAAGAGGAAATGCAACCAACACCAAAATAGGGCAATGCTGCCTTACAAAAGAACCAAAGATAATGTCTTTTTAAATAGGCAGATCTACTTGACTTCTGACATGGTTCAAGCCACAACTTCTTTGAGAAATAAAGGCCTGAGTCTAATTCACAACATCTGCTTCTTTATTTAGCTAAAATAATAGAAAATATGTTACAGAAGCAGTGAGCTTCTGAAGAATCACCACAAAGTCTCAGACATCTGGTTGCAAGTCCAGTCCTGCTATATTCTCTATTAGCTATGATACTTCTCCCTGTTTAACTCAGCAAGGGTCTATTATTACCTAATTAGACTGCTTGGAAGTGGTTCAGGACTTCTTTCCCCTCTTCATCTTCCTAAATCCTGCAGTACTGTTGGAATCCTGATTGCCACTACCTCCCTTTCAAGTTTACTTCTGCCTGAAAAAAGGTGCCTGCTGTGCATGCTGAGTTGTCCCCAGTGAAGAAACAATCTTTCCCTCTTTCAGGAGGGTTTCCCCTATCCCAGGGTGTGCTATTAAGGACAAGGTAAGAGCAGCCTTATCTTAGTGGCCTAGCCACAGCGTTTATAGGATCATAATAAGACTACAAACCAAATAGACCCAGAAGAGAGTCTGCCACACAAACAGGTTTGTGATAACAGAATGTCACTTCTCTGGCCATGTTCTGGTGAGATGCATGGGATGAGCATGTAGCTTCAACCCATTTCTTAGTATTACCTCTACTTTATTTGCAGAGGCTGGTGCCATCAGAAACAGTGATCATTGGCTTGCACTCCAGGAACACATAGGAAGTAGCTTGCCTTTCTTCTGGAAAATGTTGAAGCAGTCTTCAATGATCTTTTATACAAGGCAAGGTCTCAGATAGCATAATCATCATGGAATAGCTGGTTTGTACTAACTACTTTGTTAGTTACTTTTCAAGGCAGCAACCAATGGCCCCTAAAATATTTTGCTGTATGCTCCTTAGCATCCAGTATAGTGTTTCATCATGCACTGGAGTATGTGCTATGGAAAGGTCCAAAGAACTTGTAAAAATGAAAGAAGAAATGTACAGCCCAAGGCTGGAACAAATGACAAGGTAAAAGGCTGAAGTCTCGGCAAGAGTAAAGAGTAACAAGGAGGCATGGTATGGGTGTCTGGGGTTGACAGGTAAGAGTAGAAGAATAGGAGGATGCATTAGTTATGTGTCCTGGTGTCAGGGCTTGATAGTGGGATGTATGACGAATGGATAAGAAAGTAAGGAAATGGGAAAACTGAGTGTCTGAAAGGAGGTCTGGTGTATGGCTTAGGTCTCCAATATGAGAGATAAGCAGGATGAGTAGGAGAAGATGGGAGAGTTACATGGTTACAGATAGAGGAGCAGAGGAGGCTCCTGAGTGCCAGGAAAGTGCAAATGGTCTTCTGTGATTTGTCGTGGGTTTTTTTCCTTTTTCTTTTTTTTCTTTATTTCTAATGCAGGCTTTTCCTCTAGATCTTGCCTGGCTCATTAAAGTGCCATTCTGCTCAGAACTCAGACCTGGCAATTGCAGGTCAGCAAAGAGATCTTGCAGACACTGATATTTCTCTGAAATTAGCAGCTGAGTGTGCAGCAGCAGCCAAAAAAAAGCCCACACAATGCTGGGTGTCATCAGGTGGGGTATTGAGAGCAAGGCAGAAGGCAATGTTTTTCTGCTATACAAAAACATGGTATGCAGCTCTGGCCGCCGCATTTCAAAAGGAATGTGGTGAGATTCAAAAAGGCACAGGGATAATTGTCAAGGGAATGAAGTAGCTGGCTTGTGAGGAGAAACTGAAACACTCAGGACTCGTCAGTCTGAAGGGCAGAAAGAGAGCCACATGGGAGATATCAGAGAAGTTTACAGAATTGCAAAGGCAGTGGACAAGCTGAATGAACTGTTAGATATGTCCTCACTGCAGGAGCTAAGGGACACTCAATAAAACGAGAAAGGGGTAATTTTAAAACAGATAAAAGAAAGTGTGTCTTTACACAGGGTAGGGATTTTTTGGAATTTTTTTTGCTGTAGGAGGTTGTAAGACAAATCATAATGGCAGGGTCAAGGAGGGTTTAGACAGATTTATGAACACCAGATTCAGAAATTGATGCTAAAAGAACTAAAAAGGTTTGTATGATCTAATTTCCCTAATGAAGTAACATTTGAGATGTGGGGGCAATATCAGAGGAACAGAGTGCAAAATATGGCCAGGCTCATGCGATCTCCTTAAACATTGCATCCTACTGCTGCTGAATGAAAATTATGCAAGATGCACCAGTGGTATACCTGGTAAGACATTTATTCTGTTCCTGTTTTCTTATTTGATTTTTTAGATTAAGTTTTAAGTGCTTATTTATTCCCTGTCCATTAATATGAAGACCCAAAGCCCATCAGCTGTCAATGAGGGTTCCACTAAGGCATGGTTACCTTACAGAAAACAAACATTAGTCTTGGATTATACATGAAACATACTAGACTATGACTCCCAGAGTACAATGAGAATAATCACATTCAGCTGCAGTAAATGTATGCATTAAATATCTATGCAGAGATAAGCTGTTTGTAGGTATTTGCTTGCCTGTATTTGTTATTCATACTGTGTTAGCATATTCTCTTACTTATACAGATCTTGAACAGTTATCCCACACTGGCTAGTATGTAGCAAAGGCAGGCTAACTTATACCTAGTTTTAGTGTTTGCCAATCATGTCAGTATGTCCAGATTTACTTTACAAAGGGAAAATGATGCTTAATCAACCTGATAACCCTCTGCAATCAAGTGATTAGCTTTGTGGATAATGGCAGAGAAGTGGATGCTGTTTGCCTTGACTTAAGCAAGACTTCTGACACCATTTCCATAACATCATAGACAAGCTGACAATGTATAGGTTAGGTAGGTGGATAGTGAGGTGGGATGAAAACTGGCTAAGCAGCCAGACCCAGAGGGCTGTGATTGTGGTACAAAGTTTAGCTGGAAACAAGTCAGCAGTGGTGACCAGGCATCAATAGTGAGGCCACTCCTGTTTAACTTCTTCATTTTAATGACTTGGATGCTGGGACATATTTCACCCTCAGAAAGTTCACACATAATGAAAAACTGGAAGGAGTGGGCAATACATCAGATGGTTGTGTTGCCTTTCAGAGGGACCTTGACAAGCTGGCGACCTGGGCTGAGAGAAATCTGGTGAAGTTCAATAGGTGGAAGTGTAAAGTCCTGTGCCTGGGGAGAAATAACTGGAAAACTTCTCTGTGTGGTCCATGAGCCAGCAATGTGCCCAGCAGTAAAGGAGGCTAACAACCTGGGCTGCACTACTCAGAGCATTGCCAGCAGGAGAGGTAATCTTTCCCCTCTTCTTAGCACTGTTAAGGAAGATCTGGAATGCTATGTCCAGTTCTGGCCTCCCCAGTACAAGGGAGATAGGGAGATACTGGAGTAACCCAGTGAGGGGTCATGAAGATGATAAAGGGTCTGGAACTTTGTTTATGTGAAGATAGGCTGAGAGGACTGGGTCTGTTCATCCTAGAAAAGAAAAGACTCAGGAGGGATCTTAGAGATGTGTATAAAAACCTGATGGGAAAGAATGATGAGGAACCCTGCTCAGCAGGACAAGAGGCAGAGGGCACAAATTAGAGCTAATCATATTCCATCTGAACANCATGAAGATGGGGTCTGGAACTTTGTTTATGTGAAGATAGGCTGAGAGGACTGGGTCTGTTCATCCTAGAAAAGAAAAGACTCAGGAGGGATCTTAGAGATGTGTATAAAAACCTGATGGGAAAGAATGATGAGGAACCCTGCTCAGCAGGACAAGAGGCAGAGGGCACAAATTAGAGCTAATCATATTCCATCTGAACAAAAGAAAATATTTATTAACTCTGAGGGTGATTGAGCATTGGAACAGGTTGTCCATGGAGATTATGAGTATCTCCTCCTATGGAGAAATCCAAAACTCTACTGATCATGGTCATGGACAACCTACTCCAGCTGAACCTTCTTAATCAGAAGGGTTGGACTAGGTGATCTCAAGAGGTCCTTGTAAACTTCAACCATTCTGTGATTGTATGAATATATAGCAAGCACCTATTTTTTGTAATCTGTTCTATACTAATGCCTTTTGGATTTTATTAATTTCCTTTCTAAAAGAAGCAGAGATTTCAGTGAGAACTGGTCATGAAATAATTAATGTGAGTAAAAAAGAGCATGACTGAATCCTTTCTGAAAATAAATAAAAAATAGCATCCTTAAAAATGTATTATTGGACTAGGAAGGTGTATGGCCTACCTACTAGGTAGTTCATGGGAAAGAAGTTCATAGTTAGATGTTATTCAGGTGGACTTTTTCAGTAGACTGTTTCATTTCCAAGTTATACTTGTAGTAAGGCTCTCTTCACACACAGAGTTCAGCATATAGGAAAGGATGGATGACAGAAAAATGAAGATCAAAAGACTCTTGTTTCAGAATTGTAGCAGCATTCTAATTCAATGTGAAAAAGCATGATGGTGTCCTGGCAGATGGATGGTTCCAGTCACATATGATCATCAGGGAATTAATTGTGTAATCAAAGACCTTATTAATTTTGTCTGTCATTTAAGCATAGCCACCTAGTGGACTCACCCTATGAAACCCAAGAGGAAACACACACAATTATGTATTACCAGTATACAAGCATATACATCTTCAGTGTTTCCAACTATTCTAGGAACAAGTTCCTTAAAGGCATTTTCCTTAAAAACACAAGGATCATAATCTGGCATTTTACACACCCATATATCTTGTTTTGATTTTCAAGGGTTTCTGATTCATGAGCGGTCAAAACTTACTTGGAATTAGCTAAAGTTACTCCTGTTCTCAGCTATCTGCTCTATACCTCTCCTGGAGGTATATGCTCACATACCAAAAAGCTTCTGAATCAGCATTTCTGAATTGCCATTGTTTTCAGAATAGGATTAAAAAGGTATTGCAGTTTCTTATTTATTTTGTGGAAGCTAAAATTTGGTGGCTGCTATGCAGGCATCTAAGCTGGAGGGAAATGTGGGGTAGGCAGCTGGTAAAAGGATATGCTATGGTCTTCCCAAGGTACACTATCCCTGCTTGTAAATCAGAGGTTGAAGTCAATGCTGAATGAAAGCTAGCAGGAGGAAAAAATGAACAGCATGTCAAAAAAAAAAAAGTAAATGTCAAGCTCTGCTCTGAATAAATACCTGTCTGTGTAGTTTGGCTGCAGTGCAAGAGACATGTTTTGGAGAAGGCAGATCCCTATTGGAAATAGGTGCTATGTCAAGTCACATTCAGTTCTGAGCAGAAAAGATGAGCAAAGGGAGAAACCAGATGATCCATAAAGCTTTATCATATGACTGTTAATTGAGGAGATGAGCTTGGAAGAATTTGCTGATTCTTCTTCTGCCTAGGTGAAGCTTATTATTGTTTGCAGTCACTGAATAATACATTCTGTTTTCCTACTTGTCCCTAGAAGTGTTTTGATTTGATGTATGCTTGCATGATTTAAACCTTGGACTCTGTCAGGCTATGATAAAAGCTGCCATCCCCTCACCAGGAATTTCCTGTAATGTACAAACACTTGACTTCACTCTAACCTTCCCTCCTGCCTCTCCCACATCCTTGCATGCATATCAATGACTGCTGAAAAGGGCACTGCTGTGTACCAAGTCCTAGTCAACAGGCTGAATTGATCAAGGCCTAAGGATTACTGCAGAACTGCTAATCAATAGATATTGAGTGCAATCCCCTGCTCTAAATTCAGCAGGGTTAATAAATGTCTACAGAAAACAATGGTCTGAAACACAATCTCCCATTCAGTGAAGGAGGGGAGGTAGAAATGTTTGCTTCAGCAGCTGCAGATAAAACCTGTGGGAGGCAAAGCTTTAACTTTTACCCAAATTTGGCCTGAAGCATTCTTGATTTGCTAAGTGTGCTGTGCACTAGAGACTACGTATGACGACATGTTTCTGTGCTCCCGAAAGTCTTTGTTTGGTCCTTTTACTCAGAGATGGTGTGTGACATTCCTTACGGTCCCATCTACTAGACTTTTGGTTTTGCCCTTCATGCTTCATATGCAAGATTAAGCACATGCAGGACGGAGGGAAGGAATTCAATTTAATAGCTGGCCAAATGCCCTTTTCTCTTTTAAATAGGCAGCGATGCTATCTTGAGATGAAAGGTGACACTTAAATAGAACAGCAACAGTGCTTGTAAAAGGTCTGAATTTCTAATAACTGCTTGATAGCAAAAAGTGAAACCAAACCCATCCCCCAGTTTTACATGATTTACAGACTGAACTTTTAGTACAATTTAAGATCCTAAGTTAAAAAAAAAAAACCCTAGTGCTGAGAGACAGTGTGCCAAACTATATGACTAAGCTGGGGTAATCAGCCAAGTTCAGTATCTGCTAGCTGATGATGAATGGTGACATCTCAGTGCTTGCTCAACATCTGTCTGCCTACTTCACTTCTAATTGCACACCCATGGATAACTGGGAAGAGGGGAATGCTAGATTTCACAGAAGCAGTATGATGTGACCTGTGCATGAGTGTGAAGGATTAGGTAGGTCTATTCCAATACACCTTCAACAGATGTCCCTCTTGTTACAGGTGAGCATACCTGTTTCAGGATTATTGGCTGTCTAAAGCTCTTTGTAGTAATATATGAGGGTATGCTTTTGCTTGTCACAGCAATTTTCCTGAATTACTCAGTGGGAGGAGTCAGCAGAAATGCTGCTTCTTATCAGCCAGAGGAGCTGCACTTGCTAACACATTATTTAATACGAAGATAGGTGTACCATGACATGTCTTCCACAGATTAAGACAAACATATCACAGTATCTGCTGATGTTTGTAGTTGTCACACAACACTTTAAATCAGAGAAATAAGTTATTTATTTGTCTTTAGAATTGTCTGCCCTTTTTATTTGCTGCTATTTTGCCTGGTTTTTATGATTTGATGGGGATTCAGTTAAAGTACTTTTAAATGACAACTTCTGTGTTACTTAACACAGAAATCCATTCCCCAGTGTTGGCTACGAAAAAACCTTATATTCCCTTTGGCTGTACTGTGCTTTTTCCATTGGTATAGTAGCATTAAAAGTCTCAAAATATAGCAAGGTAAATGCATAGCTTAAAAGAGCTTGCTAAAACAAGACCTATTATCTGTCACAAAATCACAGGAAAGAGGGCAAAGGGACCTCTGGAGGTCATTTGATACCTTCGCCTTCACCTCTTATGCCCTTCATCTCATCCCTTTCCTTAGCCTTTTACCCCTTCCTTTTTTACTTGTTACCTCTTTCTTTTTTTTCTTTGTCTGATCCTCTGCTGTATCTTATTTAAGCTTTGGGCTGTACAAACCAAAACAGGCACACAAGAAATCCTGACTTGCAAGGGTAGCCCCTCTGACTGTAATGGTACCAGACAACTGTGTCTCTAGTTTGTAAATTAATAGGGAGACAAGCTTAATATACACTTAATTCCCAATGCATAATCCTCGCTGTGGAGTTATAGCAACACAGAGTTACAATAAAACAATGATGACAGATTTATAATACTGGTTTTAAGACTTTTGGTTTGCCAGTTTAACTCCGAGTCTGTAAGAACATAGTTTGGTGCTATGGGGAACTGGGGCCTTTGTATCCAAAGACAAATGACTTCCAAATTGAACCACAGCTATGGACTCAGGGTCCATTGTGAGGGTTAATTTTGTTTCACTCAGAAATAATTATTGCTGGCTTATCTAAAGTAGCAGAAGCTTGGAACAGGAAAGTACTTCACTCCTCCTGGCACAAAGACAGTTGTGATAATGTAAGTTATATAAAAGGTGCCAAGCTAAAACAGGGTTTGGGGGGGGGGGAGGGAATAAAATCGTCAAGAGAACAGTAACTTTAGCCACCTTCCCACTGTACAGATAATTCTTCCTAATTTATTTCTTTTATATTGACTCTCTATTCTGACCAGTAGCTTGCAGGAAAACTTTCATTGCAGCTTCACACTAAGAGAAGAAACCAGTGACTGAAAAGTATGATGTATTTTTAATGACAATTATTAAAATTGCATGTGTTAGTCCTTGAACAGCAGAAAGGAATCCTCCTTCAGGGAATTCCACCCAAAAACTAATACTCAGCTCCTAGTCAACTTTAATACAGATTATTTGCATTTGCCCTAGAAATTCCCTACTTAAAATTATGTGAAATCGTGACACACCTGAAGAACAAGGCAATGTTTATAAAAGGACTAAATGCTGAGAAGCTGGGATATACTCCTGTGTGTGACTGCCACCTGCCACCTACTGCACTGATTTGGGTACCTTGCAATCCCACTTGAAGCTCAGGACTTACTGTCATTGGCTGATTAACAGGCAAGTATCTAGCTGGGGTAAAGACTGAGTCATTACATGATTAAAGAAGTGACATTATAAAACAGGATTAAAGATTTAGGAGGAGTACAAACTGTTTCAAAGTGTTCATGGGAGATAAATGGTGCAGAGCCATTTATCTAGGTAACAGGAAGTAAGGGAGAAGGATGGTAGCGAAAATAAGGGACAGTCCATCAGCCACTGGTTTACATCTAAGCATCTTGCTTATGGAGGTTACTGACATACAGAGGAATGAAAATCAAGTCCCATTGATACTATATGAAGGGGGCCTATAGAGCTGCTGGGGAGGGCCTCTTCATTAGGGACTGTAGTGACAGGACAAAGTGTAATGGGTTCAAACTTAAACAGGAGAGGTTTAGATTGGATATAAGGAAGAAATTCTTTCCTGTTAGGATGGTGAGGCACTGGAATGGGTTGCCCAGGGAGGTTGCAAATGCTCCATCCCTGGCAGCGTTCAAGGCCAGGCTGGATGAAGCCTTGGGTGGCACGGTTTAGTGTGAGGTGTCCCTGCTTATGGCAGGGAGGTTGGAACTAGATGATCTTAAGGTCCTTTCCAACCCTAACTATTCTATGATTCTATATCAAGAGTTTGGCAGAACAAACAGGATATGAAGGATAATATTACCATCTTCTCTAGCCAGGTTTACTTCAGCTAGTCACTCTCAATCTAGTCCTTGTAAAACACCCACAGCCATATCAATCACTAATTAAATAAAAGGGAAAAAGGCAACCCAAGCCACCTACATCTCTGGAGGTTTGGTCTTATCTTTCCACTTTAGGCAGACTGGAAGTTATTGTGTGGGTCCTCAGATTTCCATTCCACATTGAAGCACTGGTTTAGGATTATTACATCCAGGATTTTCTCTTTCTTCTCTATTTAACCAATTCACCTGTACTCGAGAGTATAGGGGTTTGGAGTTTTACCAGGTGGTGGCAGTGATGAACTGATGTTACCTAGCTCTACAAATCCTGTTGATACAACAATAATAATAAAGAATGTAGGCAAACAGGTTAGTCCTTCAGGGCTCAATTTTTAAAGCTGTGCATAGGGATTTAGTATAATATTAATTGGAGCTGCTTGGTCAAATCCCTCAGCAATGCTTTGACAGTCTATCCTGGACTAGTGAGGGTTCAGCTCCAGTCTTGAACTTTGCATAATTTTCAGATAGGTTATAGCAAAGAAGATTGGAATATATTCTGAATATATTATGGGTGTATAATAGTCACAGTGAAGGCTGCCCTTGTGCATTTCTCAGTCACTTTCTTCAAGATGGGAAAACAGTTTCCAAACAAAAAATTGTTATACTAATCATGCAAATGGACAATTTAGTTTAAATTCTGTGAATACATTGCATATATTGTAATTGCATATAGAATATTTTGTCATTATTTTGACTCCAGAAATTAATTTTTCAGCTGAATTGTAGAATAATAGCTCTATTCAAATAATGGATACCAGCAATTTTCTTTGAATACCTCATCTTGCAACTAAAGTAGAAAATGTGTAGAATAGAAACGTCAGTGTAAAGATGAAGTTCCTCAGGAATTCCATGTAATATGTTACACTCCCCTGAATTTAAACTGCAATTTAACTTTTTTGGTTTGTTTCTAATTATTAAGAAGATTATTTTATTAACCACTTCAGCCCTTACTTTACAAAATGCTAATATTGTTTCACACATTAATTTTGTATTTGGTGATCTTAAAGGTCTTTTCCAACCTAGCTGATTCTGTGATTCTGTGTTGCTATCCCACCCTGACAAATCTTTCATAGGTTTCTGTGAAGCAGATGAGAAACACCCCATTTTCATGAAACCATGATTATTTGGCTGCATAGACAGATACAAGATGTGTAGTGGGATGAAATCAGCACAGGACTCCTGGTAGGGCAACTCTTTAGCTACTACCAGCTCCCGTCCAGTTGCCAGCCATTTGGGGTAGCATCCCATACCCCTCTGAAGGCCTGCCAGTGTAGAGAGCCACAGGGCTGAAAGCCTCTCTTATAATTTAATATGAAAGATGTAAATGATATTTTTAGTCTCCATGCAGGAGAGCTAACATGCAAGATGTTCTTGTTGCTGCTGCCTCCAGCATATCCTACTCATCTTCTCCAGCTCATTTGTTATGCTCTAGGGTAAAATTCTGCTTGTAGCTTACTTGGAGCTCCACTGCTGTACAGGTAAAAATGTGACCCTCCCATATTAGTGTGTTAGTGAGAGACATTTCCTTCACCACATAGAGGAAAGGTGCAGGAACTTCAGTTTTTAGGCAAGGCTTGACAGGTAGAGCTTGAAAACATCAACAGGTTTCCCTCTGGAAAAAGTCAATTATGTCAGTATTCTTTTCCTTTTATTCTGGTAGGGAAAGTAATTTCACTGAAGAAGAAAAGCAAAACCAAAAAGACAAGCCCCTGGATAAACACTGGCGACCTTTAGGAAGATGAGGAGCTAGACCATGTTGTGACACATAATTTTGCAGTTTTCCACTTCATCCTGCCCAGGCACAGAAACATGTGCTTTTTTTTTACCCAGCAGGGCAAAATACTGGCAGTGTGACTTAAAAGATTAAGTGCTTTTCTTCCTCTCCTCCCCTCTTCCCCCTCATTTTGGTAGTAGTTAACTTGTACTGTAACCACTGTAATCAGAGTGTAGTCACACAGGTCTGCTGATACAGAATATTGCTGGACTTTGAGCCAAAAATTGACTTTTACACCCCAGAGACTTCAACTATTAGATACAAACACTGCTGACACCAAGACTAGCACTTTTTTCTGTGGGTGGACACAGCACACATGAGCACTCTTTTGGATCCATGAGTGAGCAAGGGGCAGAGAGACAGCATGGCTGTCCACCTGGTTTAGCAAGGACTCACCTTCAAATACATACTTAAAAGCCATTCAAGGGCTGTATGACGTTTACACACACCTACATTTTGATCATGTCCAACCCTAGGCTGTGTTTTCAAAATCTATGCTTTATTTTGCTGAACAAACTTTTATGTGGGTAAACCCCGTCATCCACACAGCATGAGGAATCACACTGTAGAGCTATGGTTTCAAGAGAGGCAAGCACTTCAGGGGAAAGTAGTTTCTGGAAAAAGCAGACAAACCTTTGGGTGCAGACATTCAAAATTACACCAGTTAAACTGAAGCCCTAAGGGTTTTTATCCTAAATCCTACCTGCTCCCCTCCACTGGAGCTGCACCCACAGGAGGGGATCTCAAGGCAGGTCCCCACCTTACCTCTGGGACACATAAGAAGTGGTCTCCAGAATATACCAGGAAGAGTTGTGTGGTTTATACTGCTGCAAAGGGAAATGTGACCCCCTGACCCTTCCCAGAGATTTGGTAAAAATACACAAAAGGCTGACTGGATCCACCTGTCTGTTTATCACTTTACCCATTTTTCCTCAGTACTATTGACTGAAACTAATTTACTTGAACAACCTTTCACACAAACATCTCTCTGAACAATTCCACAAAGAATAAATCATTGCATCCCTCTGCCTTGATCAGATTGATGCATGTCATTCACATCAAAGCCGAAGGCAGATATGGCAGGGTGTGTTTGTATATCTGCCTACTTAATGCCTTTTAACCTGTCATTTGCTAGTTATCTGGTTCAAATATCTGGACAAATGTAAAGAAAACACTAGACCAAGTCAAAAGTGTGAAATTATTAATCAATTTGAGCAAACAAATAACTCTTAGTCTGGTGGTTGCCCACAGACACATTTCTAGGACTTGTGCAAATGAAGCCAAGGAGATACAGAGGCTCTGTTCCTTATCAGCCCAGTTTATCTCAGCTTCTTGTTTACTCTTCATTAGCTCTCATCTAAAGATGAAATTGGATTGCAAAGGATGCACTGGGCCCATCATGTGCTTTGCTTTAATTTGCTAACACCATTCATTCATTAATCAAACAAAGGATAGCTATGCTTGGAGGTACTGCTGGGAAACTAGCAGGTTTAGCCCCACCTGTTTGAGTATGCTGATGTCAACCGGTTTTCTCAATATGCCAGTCAAAGCCACTCCCCTTAATCTGTTGTAAACTGTTGTGACAAACAGAGCATACGGTGACAGCTGGGAAGTCAGCATGCTGTGTCCCTCTCGCAGGGGTGCGAGGCTTCCCTCGCCTCTCCTGGGGAGCCTGGACACATGGTGCATGGAGCCTGGGAATGCCTCAGCCTGTGCGCTCTCACACCCTGCCAGGTTAGGGATTTCATCAATACACAGTCTCAGTGGCACGGGGGGGGGGGGGGAGAAAAAAAATTAGAG
>NDXB01010365.1:67484-97722 GCA_002631895.1 Agapornis roseicollis
AAAAAAAACAAAAATCTGTTTCTTATGTAACTTGTTCCTGCAGTCCCTGACATGTGACTGCGTCCACTTTGGTTTCTATCACAGGTCTGATTCTAGTAAGAAAACAATGACTCTTTCCCTTGTTTTGGTGTCAGTTTTTGTCATCATCCATGTGAAATCCTCATAGCAGGCAGATGTTTTATGGAACCTGGGTGTGAATCAGCTAAGAAAAATATTTTAAAGAGATTGCATAGATCAAAGCCTACTCCTTTCCTCCTGAGCCAGGACTCACCTACAAGCTGCACACCTGATGGAGGCCTTCACCTACCAGGTTACAAACAGAGAAATCTCTCTCCACTGACAGAGAGGAGACATCCAATAATATATTCTCCTTCAAGCTCTGATAACTGTTGGAGAAGGGTCCCAGAAACATCCCACTCTTCCACAGTGAGCCAAGGAGCTGAGTATGATGTTGCACTCTTTGGGGGTGCGTATCTTCTTGTCCTGCAAGAACTGTAGGATAATTGTGCTTTAAAGTCCTGCCTTGTGAATGGAACATTGTGTTCAGTTTCCTTTCAACCGTTTGTTGGTTAAAGAATTCTTATTTGTCATAGATAATTCTAATCTAAATTCCAGTTTTAATCTTTTAGACTTTCTTTTAAAAAATTACCTACTCCTCTTTAGTGAATGTTGTTATTGGAGTATCTTTTATTCTGCCTAATTTAGTTTCTCTTTAGTGTAAGAAAAGAACTTGGGTTTCAGCTCCCTCGGGAGATCTAAGATTAACTGATTAACAGATAATGTCAGTAATGGAATTTTAAATGCAGCCAGAGGAGATACAGCCAGGAAAATGCTGATATTTTTGTTTGGTTTCATATTTATTTAATCTTTGGGTTTGTTTTTCTTCCTTTTCAAAAAAGTTATCAAGAAAGTGGCAACTGGTAAGAAAAACTTGTTCAAAGTGCCATTGATGTGCTTAAAGAAGCACAACTGTCTCAATAAATTTTCTGTATAAGGGAACAAGTGTCTGGAGTTCATCAGCATATGGGTGTTCAGTGTTACTGCCAAGATTAGCACCCACACACATACAGGCTATGTCTACTCTTGTCAGGATATGTCTATTCAAAGAGGCAGGATATATTAACTCCAGGAAAATTTCATGGGGAGGTGTCAAAACAGCTTTTTTATTGATTTACCTCTTGTTGACTTAGAGCAGAGATGGTATAAACTCATAATCCTCTCCATCTAGGCAGGTAGATGTGTTTATACACAGCCAGGTCATCAGGAGGGAATGAATGTAACTCTCCCATCACCAGACGTATGAATTTTTTAATGGGTTTTAACACAATAGTAATAATCAGGACAGTAAAAAAATGAATAGAGAGACATAATTATGAAAACAGTCAATAAATAGTAATTGTATTGATATTTCTGCAATATCCATTATATTTGAGGTAGAAATCTATGTGTTTCTAAATTCTTTCAGATGGCCCTAGTACAGGAAAGTACTTAAATCATTAAACTTAAATAGAGCTCACTTTCATGATTAACTTTTTTAAAGCTCACTGCTGAACTAAAGCACTAACCTGAATGGGATAGAGGAGCTTCAGGTTGATTATCTCACATCTATTACATTTTAAACCTGTGTTTAGTTTAAGATGCTGCTTCACTTGACAACAAGGAATGATCAGAATATGCCTTAAAGCTGATGTTTTACAAGTGACCACATATTGTCTGTCAGACATAGATGAAGAGACGTGGGGGGACCCACCTGAAATACAAACTTGCTATTAGGTTAAATTTGCCCTTTCAAAACCTAGCTTTAATGAAAAGACACTTAAAGTCATCTTATACAATATACCGTTTGTGCTGTTTTGATTCTGGGTTCAGGATTCTCTCCTTAGTTCCACACCAGCACTGCCAAACCAGAAGAAGGCTGCCTTCAGTGCACCATGGTTTTGGGCACAGGAAACCATGATGCTTATGTATAGACTGTGGCATTCACTTCTCCTGGACAGACAGAAGCCACCAGGAGCAGGGGAACTGATCCCAGAGTGCACATCTGCCTTCCTGAAGAACTGATTAAGGAACTGGCATGTAGAGGAGCCCTCAAAAAAGCAGAAAGAAGTTTTACAGTAATAGTAAATTTTCAATCAGGTGAACAAACAAAGAAATCATAAAAGAAACCAAACCAAACCAAACCAACAAAAAAAACCCAAAACCCATAAACAAAGCAAAACAAAACAAACAAACAAACAAAAAAACCCAAACCACAAAAGACATGGCATTTCTTCAATATAATGTTTTTAAGGCTTTTGTTTGTTTGGGTTTTCTTAACTAATGAAAGAAATTAACTAAACACAATTTGGAGAATGTGTGTTACTGATGTTAATTAAAATGATATCTAGCCTTAAAAGGGAACACAAAGTTAAATCTGACAGCCAAATGCTAGTTCTGAATTATCAACGTTTTTTAAAAGACTAAAGATATCAGTATTTCCACAGCTAAAACAAATAGCAACGTCTGAATCTTCTAAGTGTCTTGGGAGGCTGATCAGTTAAAGGTCATATGAATTGCACAGCTAAAGTCCTGGACCTGACTTTGAAAATATGATTGGGTCAAGGGAGAATGGTGCAGCTGAAAGGAGCACTTACACTGAACTGTTCATTTTAAATTTCACCAGAAGTTGGGGTTTTTTTACACCCCCACCTCTTGTCTTCCTTCCTCATTCTACTCCCTTGTACACTTCTGCCTTTCAAATAGTAAACATCTTGAAAGTCCTGGCAAGAAAACTTGAGACAGATAAACTATCCATTAAAATTAAGTGGAATGCTTTGATTTTTGCCTGAGGGGAGGAGGAATCAAGCTGTCTTCTGTACCAGAAGAAGGCTTACAGGTAAGAAAGTAAAATAAAAAGGATGCCTCTGGCAACCCAGCTTGTCATTTCAGCTACCTTCAGACACCCACATATTTGGGTCCTCACAAATGAAGCAGTAAGGTTTTCCCTCAGACAGAATCCCCCACCTTTCAAGCACAGATAGTCATCTGGCTAAAGCTATAAAGAACAGCAGAATTACCCCTTCTCTTGGGCCCCAGCTATATTTTACAGGCATGCACTTAGGCTACAAACAGGCTCACACGTTATCAATGCTGGTCATTGTGTTCTTCTTGTAAATGTGAAAACCAATTACTTGTAAACAAATATGAAGTGAATTCTCAGCATCTAGGGGGAAGAATGTTTAAATTTTTTTTACTGTGTTATATATAGGACAGGCTTAGGTGAAAAAATTTCCACTCTGTAACTGTGCTTCACACCAGCTATGTGTTTTTGTGTTTTGGCTGCAATAATTATCCTTGGTGCTTTCTATTCGCGTTTAATTTAAGCAGTTTGTGCTAGTGATGGGAAAGTAGGAGTTGATGAAGTAGTACAAATCTGTCTTTTACATTGCATGATCTTTTAAAAATAATTTTATATAGCTGTAAATGCATGTGTATGATGAGAATATATATATTATATAATTATATCAAGCATTTAAGAGATTTTTTGGGAGGAATGAATACTACACTAGCACTGTGATAAACCTAACTTTCTATAAATTGACTAGATTGCAGTTGTCTGAAAATAGCTCACGTTTGTAACACAACAAATTGCAGTCATCTGATTGTTCTCAGGTGCTCTTTAGGGATTACATTTGGAGTTCTTGGGCCTATTGCCAGTGGATATATGCCATATCCAGGAGACTGAAAAAATAGAAGCTACAGAAATAGTTCATTGGCTCACTGGCTAACCCAAGGGATAAACCCAACGAAAAATCAAAACGTGTCTACTTAACTCTTTGATCACAAGACTGTGGGTGCCTCTCAGCTTAAAGCCTGATTTGAAGCCCATTGACATCAAAACTGAAGTAACCAGGCTTTGCATAACCAAATGACACACCCTGAGCACCCGGAACCTGGGGGGTTAATTCTTTTCATGGAGCAGGAAATAGAGCTCCCTAAGGATCTGTTGACAGCACCAAGCCAAGTGTGAGCTGCACCTGGAATGGCTGGAGTCTGAAATCAGGTGCTGTTTATTAGCATTGCCTCATCAAAAAGAGCTTACAAGAGAGTAATTTATTTTGTTTATATTAAACAGTCAACAAGGAAAAGAAGAAAATGTGCTGTTCTACAGGTCAAAATATTACTTATTTCTCTAATATGCACTTAACTCTTTTTGAGGGAGCAGCATGGGCAGGCAAGGGATTTTTTTTTTCTGCAGTGCTTTAAGTCATTCACTTGATTTGTTGCCATTTACTGCAGTTGTGTAATGGCTATAAAACTTGAAAAAACATAAAACATAAAAGAAAGGTGTTGAAGTCAGCCTTAAGGTACTAAATTCCTGACAGCAGCTTGTAAAGCAGTGGAGATTTAGGTGCTGTAAGATGACACTGGAGGTTGTGGTAGGTGACGGAAGGTGCTGAAGTGATGAGGCTATGACAAACTGGAATTATGCAACTATAGATGGACTCCTTAAATAGAAAAAAAAGGGGGGGAGGGGAAGGAAGGGAAGAGAAAGGAAAAAAATATAGTGATTTTGCAGTATTGTCTCACTGAGTCCCTGAAGCTGAGTTGCAGATCTGTTGTGTAGACAGCAGGGAGCTGAACTGTGTGTCAGGAGAGGACTCTGCATCATCTATGTTTTAAAATGCCAGGTATCTCCCACATTCAGTAGTTGCATTCCAATGAGGCATATGTTGAGGAAGGAGGAGGCCTTGGTTCAGTCTCTCTCCCTCAGACTGAAGAGACTCAGTTTTCATTTCATCTCTCAGGAAGATTTTTTTACCCACTTGTCTAGAATCCACCATGTAAGAAAATACTCTTACTAGTAAATCTAATCCACCACAAAGTAGCTAATTTAAAATGCACAGGTTCAAAGAATGAGATTCACTCTTAAGGCAGGTGTACTGAAATGTATTTGGAGTAATGCAAATCTTGTATTCCCAAGAGTCTCTGCTTCATGAATTATTTTGATATGAAAAGCTTCAGATTGCTTATTAAAAATTCAAGATAAAACCATATCTAAATAAATAGCTAAAATATATCTAAGGAAGTTGTCACAAACTAGCTGTCCCTTTTGAATGGCAGGGAAACATGGGAACAATCAGACATTTAAAGGTGAGAAATTAAAAATAGGCAATAAGAAATAGTTTTCACAGGATGGGGTTAGACTTTGGAGCCTGTTGCCAGTCAGAGAGTTTGGGATCAAAGCTTGGTTATCATAACAGTCTCCAAATGGAAATCTTGCACAACTTAGAGTTCAGGCCAGATTAGCTGCAGTCTGTTGTTACTGGATCTCAGTACCTTAATTTGTTTGCCACTGTGAGGGGCTGGATACTAGGCTAGGTAGGACTGCAATTGCAATGCAGGGTGGTCTTGCTTCTACTCCATTAAAATTCCATCTATTGCTATGATTATAATTCACTAGTGGACTATATATTTATGCACTGTACATGTTTATACATATATACATATACATTTATACATATAAATGGAATTGATTAATTTTATTGTGTCTTGATACTTGGTTTCATGAAAAGTGTAAGACAGGCTGTGGTCAGATGCCAGGAATGTGGGGAGGGAGGGTTATAACAGGTATATTAAGTGGGCTAAGAAGGATATAAAATTTTCCCTTCCTCCCAAGGGCATACTTGAATAAGGTTAGTGATTTCTGTTTCACTACTGGGATGTACTGTGCAACCTTGGCTTTAACTAATTCTGTTAAAGTCACTCCTACAGGTTGCTCTTTCCTGCTGCATGGAGCTCTAGGTAATACTGCTGTCTCTGATCCATCTGATTTTTAATTGATTTTCAATTGTTTTTAACTGACAATTTATTATTAGCAATTCCTCTTAATAAGCTTGTTCAGCTCAAAGTGCAAATGTTGTTGATATGAGTAAAAACCACTGGAATTTTGGGACAGCTTCTTTTTGTAGGACCCTTTCTATTTACCATTGTATTTGATGCTAGTATAGGTACATATACCCATGAATAAGAACCTAATACACACAGCACTGCTTAAGAGCCCACCAGAGTCAGTGACAGTCTCTCCGGTGCCTTCAGTGGGCTTTGGATTGAGTTTCAACTGCCAGCAGTTACTCAAATTACATATAAGTGCTGGAGTAGGGTCTTTAGTAATATGAATGTTGGTTATTGAGGCCAGATTTAGGTCTCAGGCTGCCTGCTAAATAATTGAGGTAGAAAAGTGAACTGAAGTCAGGGAGCAAACTTCTGCTTAAAGGATATTACAGCAGGAGAATAGGATGGTGAAAGTGGAAGTTTGCACAGCATTTTCACCATTAGACACTGCTGTTGACTGTCCACATTGTTGACAGGGAGATTTTCATGCACTAAGTAAAGCCAAATCTCTTTTCCATTGACAAGAAAAATGAGAACATCAGCAATACAATGTATCCATTAGGGCTACTCATTGCATTGAGTTTACCAAACCTTTTAGAAAAACCTGCTTGACAATATCCAGTCTGTAATAACCACCCTCTTGAAATATTATATTTACTGTATAGCAATATAAGAAGAAAAATTTAATCATAGCAATTATTCCAAGAATAATTGTCATTTTACTGATATCTCTAAAGCCAAGGACATTTTATCACCATTTTAATTTATGATTATGGAGTGGCTTAAAAAGCTAAACCTAATTCATAGTCTGAGTGACAGGAATTACAACAAATATATTCCGTTACCGTCTATCACGTATGGTCAGAGTGGTGCTCATAATCTGTCTTTTTTAAAAAAATAGGCACAAATTCCTCCCTATCCTGAATTACTGTAGTGGTTCGGCTAAAAGCCAGCAGAACCTAGAAGTGCAGAATTAAGACAAGCATAACAGGATGACCTTGATGGCATCTCAGATGATTCAGTATTGTAGTGAAGACAAGAAAAGAATATTTTATATAACAACATCAGTACATGAAGTGAAACAGTAAATCATTTCTTGTGTAGATGAGATCACACACTAGAGAAGGTCTTTGTAACTTTTTTCTTTTAAATTAATACCTGCTTCCTTTGGCTTTTGCAGTTACATTTACAGCACTTGGAAAGCTATATCCATCCGCATCAATAAACTCTTTAGGTACAGACAATTGAAGCAATATAGGAGGTAGGGAATAGAAAGGATCAATTCCAAAGCCAGCAAGGCTTGAGGAGTGTAGATAAGTGAATCCAATTTACTTATCCTGGCTGAAGTAAAATTAGCCCAGATGGAGACATTCCTACTGAACTGAAGAGGGCATTGTACAGCGGTGGGACCAGCAGGGAGCAATTTTAAGCCTCCATCCTGCCAGCTGTTTTACATGGGTGGTCCCTAAGTATGTCTGGTATGTAATTAACCTGAATCCCTGGGTAGCATTTGCATATGCACTGGTATTGCATGCTGCCATTTCACCCCAGCTTCCCTGCAGGTGTTACAACTATAGCAGCCTGAAACCAGCCCTATATTTTTCTGCGTCTCTTTAAAGATAAGGAACACTCTTTCCCATTAGCTGCCAAATAAAAGAAAATTTATCCCAGAATTAAAAAAATAAAGAAAGCAATAAACCTAAACACAAAAAAGTTAGTCTTGCCACTTACAGTGCAGGAAGCACTTGCTTCTGCATGAAGTCCCAATGACTAAAGTCAATGACCAACAGGGGTAAGAGTCCATTGACTTGGGACTGAGCAGGACCTAAAGTTAGGCACAGAAAACACTCCAAACCCCTTACTTCTCAAGATGCAACAGGTTTCTTAATCTAGGAGGGTTATTTTACTTGTCATTAGCTTCCATAAGACACACTCTCAAGGAGAAAGCATACTATATATATTGTCCAAATGTTGACTTTATTATGTTCTGGCTCCACTGGTTGTATTACAATTTTAACTACCTTTACCATCCTTTCTTAATTTAAAAAGAATCTGTTTCTCATAGTGATGCTGACAGATTGGTTGGCATCATGAAAGTGTTTGATATGTTATCATAAAATCCTCTGACTTGTGAAATGATGTGATTTAACCTACAGTTACCTATGCCAATTTCAGTGAGGTCTGATTGACAACGACCACTTGTGCACAAAGTGAGACACTTCTAATTTGAAACACTGTAAAAGCAGGAAAACAGTGACAATGGGCACACAACACCTTCACTGTTTTGGCTTCGTCATCTTAATACTAAAGTTGCTGAGAAAGGTATTCCTTTGTCAGGGGAGACCCATGAGGCATATCATACTGGTAAACTCTTTTTCCAAAACACACTTTTCAGTGGAATTAATGTGCCTTGGCTGTGAGGCATAGGATAATGGGATTTACTTGCTGGGAATTCAGGAGGAATGTATTCTTGGAAGACTCCAAGGCTCAGGGAAGAGTTCAGCTCTGTAGACTAAGGCTTGTTGTCTAGCAATGCTGTGTCTAATGTTGGCTTGAATCATTTTGGCTGGAATCAGACTCATTGAGACAATTTCCAGATGCTGGGCCAGAAATTTTTTTGCCACTCTGAAGATGGGAGAAAGGGGAATCCACCTATCTGCATCCCACTGATTGCTTAAGCCAAGCACAGAGCAAGAAATATCAGCCCTCTGGATCGTTCCAAATTTCCTCAGGGACTTCAGCATGTGCTATGGCACAAGAAAATCCAGGACTGTTTGCCTGTGACCAGATAGATGCTCCAGTACTGGGGGTCCTCCCAAGTGGTCTCCAGCAGCCAGATTTTAATGGTGTGGAAACCACCAGATGTGGTGGGTCAGGGGCAGGTTATACTGTGTGCCAGGAGGTCTGGATAATGGGCCCCAGATAAGGGTCCCCAGGCGTTAACTGGGGGCCTGGGGCAGGGAGGGTTTGACCTTTATGTTCTCACATCTTGGCCTTTGCTCCTGTACCAGCTGTCCTGTAAAGCATGGGCTCAAAGCATGAGCTTGTCTGCGCTGCTTTTACATGCCCTTTCAAAACTATGAGGGTTTGCCAGCTATTATGTGCATATTTTGTAATTTTCTGATCAGCATGTGGATTTATATTCTATAGTGAATGTATTGCATGCTACTCCTTGATGCTGGCTAAAATCACAGCCTTCCCAGTGGAGGCATCAACCATGCTACAGCACACATGCAAAGTGCCTGCCTGCACGTACAGTATGTTTGTCCTGGTGAAGGTAAGTTGCAGTGGCAGCACAGAGCTTTCTCCAGTCATTGACTTTTCTTCATAGAGATGATAGTGGGGTATCTCCAGGGGGGTGGCAATGTAGTGTCAGGGGGCTGGAGCTAGCTTCAAATGAGTTCACTTTGCTACTGACAATAGCTCTGTGTGACACTTCTCTCCTGGGTAAATTATGCAGCTGTCTGCAATATATATGTACTCTAGAACTGGGGCTGCCTGTTTTGCCCTGTTTTCTCTTATTAATATTCCTCCTGCAATAATTCCTCCCTCCCTTAAATTATGTTTTCTTTTGTTTTTTGATTATTTTTTTTTGTCTGCAGGAGGATGCATTTTATCCAATTTTGTACTGCTAGAAAATAAAGCAGGCTTTATTTTCTTCTTTTTTCTCTTTCTCCCTCAGGATTTTCAATTCACACTTTAAGAAAGATTCATGTCTTCTGAGAAAGAAATTACTGGAGTCTGAGGGGTTTTTCATCCACTGTTTTTTATTTTAGTCTTTCAAGATGGGGAAAAGAGTGGTCCTATAATGTAAGCATATGCCATTATGGCTGGCTGAAATGTATTCTTGCTTCCTAATAGTTTAAGAACCTCAAATAAAAGCTTCAAGAATCCTTGTCTGGCTTTTATTACAATATCTTTTTTTTTTCAAGAAACTATGGAAATACTGTATTTTAAATCATGTCTCTAATGAAAGAGACAATATCAGTTACAAGCTTTTGTACTTCCATAGAATCTGCACATCAAAACCAACCCTGCATCGGTCCTTTTTTGTAAGTTGGGTTTTTTTTTCCTCCTGCTATAGCCATTTGCTGTTATGAAGTGACAATTTCCATGGCTGCTTTGCATGTTGATTTAGTTGAGAATGACTGTTGCTCTCTTGGATGCTGTCCGCATAATTAATGTCTCCTATCAGTCTCTAGCAGAAGGAAGAAAATCTTTTCTATCTCTGATGGAAATGGTTGAGTGGCCCTCTGGGGCCAATTAGATCACCAAATGGCAGTGACATCCTGGAAGAAACCACCATGATGCATTTGAATCATTCCTTTCAGCTGAGCAGGTTGGAGGATAGAAGGGAGGGAGACGGAAGGAAAATGTCAGGGTCCCTGATCAGAAAAATAAACTGGCATATAGACCACATCTTATTTCCCAGTTGAAGGTGCTGACATGACATCTCTCACTTTTTTCAACCTCATTTCTTTCCTGCTAAGTAAATACATTTCACCACTGATTTGAAAGAGCAGTGTCAGGATGACAGTCTGTATCTATACCATTTAATTTCAGCATCTCTTGTGTCTCTTGACAGCAAGCAGACAGAAAATACTGCTTGAGCTAAATGACATTTCTGGCCAATTCCAGTTGTAGTGCTTTTTAATCAGAATATTCGAGACAGCACCCAGGGCTTTAGTCAAATTATTTAGGGTGTTTTTTCTTCTCATTGAAAAATTTAATATCATATAAGAGTGTGATGCTTTCTATAGCATTACTGTTATTCCTGGCTTTAATGATAAGATATTTAGTAGTATTATCAGTTATTTCAGCAGAAATTTAAAATTCAAAACCATTTAAAATTTAAAGTTGGATCTCCAAACCATCTGTATAATATAGTGGTAATAATCTTCAAGTGCAATAAGTTTATAAGTAAGTGATATGCATGTCATGCTATTAAAATGAATGTCTGTGTTGCCTTGACATTTATAAATGCTAAAACCTTTACTTTACCTTGCTATTCAATTCACAGCAAGAGACATTATTTAAAACTCTAACCTTCTCATGCTTATAGATTATTGCTTAATTTTATTAGTCTTCTTTTTATAAAAAAAACCCCTCACAATCACCACCATTTCTCCAGTGTCAAGTAGCACAATTGTAACCTGATGTCTGACTGTAAAGTATAAGGAGAGTTACCACAGAGAAATCAAACTTATACACACATATTTTGATAATGTTCTTAAACAAGGTAGAGCAGTTGATGTCATCTACCTGGACTTGTGCAAAGCATTCAACACTATCCCACACAACATCTTTGTCTCTAAATTGGAGAGACATCAATTTGATAGGTGGGGCACTTGGTGAATAGAGAACTGCTTGGATGGCCGCACGCAAAGAGTTGTGGTCAGTGGCTCAATGTCCAGCTGGAGACCAGTAATGAGTGGTGTCCCTCAGGGATCGGTGTTTGGACTGGTCTTGTTCAACATCTTTGTCACTGACATGGACAGTGAGATTGAGTGAGCCCTCAGCAAGTTTGCCAATGACGCCAAGTTGTGTGATTCGGTGGATATGCTGGAGGGAAGGAATGCCATCCAGAGGGACCTTGACACGCCTGTGAGGTGGGCTGATGCCATCCTCATGAAGTTTAACCATGCCAAGTGCACCTGGGTTGGAGCAATGCCAGGAACAGCTACAGGTTGGGCAGAGAAGCGATTCAGAGCAGACCTGCAGAGAAGGACTTGAGGGTGGTGGTTGATGAGAACGAGAACATGAACATGAGCTGGCTTCAGTGTGCGCTTGCAGCCAAGAAAGCCAACTGTACCCTGGGCTGCATCAAAAGGAGCGTGACCAGCAGGTCGAAGGAGGTGATCCTGCCCCTCTACTCTGCTCTCATGAAACCTCACCTGGAGTATTCAGTGCAGTTCTGGTGTCCTCAACATAAAAAGGACATGGAGCTGTTGGAACAAGTCCAGAGGAGAGCCACAAGAATAATCAGGGGACTGGAGCACCTCCTGTATAAGTATAGGCTGAGAAAGTTGGGGCTGTTCAGCCTGGAGAAGAGGAGGCTGCGTGGAGACCTCCTAGCAGTCTTGTAGTATCTGAAGGGGGCCTATAGGGATGCTGGGGAGGGGCTCTTCATTAGGGACTGAAGTGACAGGACAAGGGGTAATGGGTTCAAACTTAAACAGGGGAAGTTTAGATTGGATATAAGGAAAAAGTTCTTTCCTGTTAGGGTGGTGAGGGACTGGAATGGGTTGGCCAGGGAGGTTGTGAATGCTCCATCCCTGGTGGTGTTCAAGGCCAGGTCCTTTCCAACCCTAACTATTCTATGATTCTATGAAATATCAGCTTAGGAAGTGTGTCAATAGAAAAGAGATGACATTTTGTTAAATGGATGATCCCACTTTTGTAAGTGATGATAAATTGATTAATTCTACTTAACATAAATCAGGAAGCTGTAATTTTTGCAAGATTTTCTCAAGATAGGTAGGCCAAAAGGTCTGTCCATGCTTCATGCTTCATATGCTGAAGAGCAGGCTGTCCTTCTATATAAAGTGCTATCCTCAAATGCTGTGCACATATGTGTTCTTCATAAAAGGAAACGTTATACCAAAAGTTAACTTTAATTAACATTCTACTGGGACATTCTTCACCTCGGAGGACGTGGGTTCAATGGAAGACCTCAAACAGCCTGTGTGAATGTACCAAGACTGAAGTCATAGATGCAGTTTGAATCCAGAACAATGAGACAAGTATATGACAGACTTTATACCCTCAGGAGATAAGTGCCTGAAGAGACCTTACCTAGGTACTGAGGTCACTTACTCTTGTCACTCTGTCCTCACTCCATTTCTTATCTGTGGAGCTCTCAGGTTTCTGGCCCTTGGGTTGCAAATCTACTGTAGTGCAATGTTATTGTTCACCCAACCTTATTGCTCTTTGTCATTTTGTAGGCTGACATGAAGTCAGTACATTCTAAAGTTTTCCTAGAAAAAGGGCCAAATGTGACAGTAATGCCATTTAACAGGAACCTGCTACAGCTTATCGATGGTAAAAGATGCTGTGTTTAATTGGCAAGGCTGTCTTAAATGCAGAAACAAGCACAACAGTTGTGCCTCAGTGTACAGGAGCTCCTCAGGCTCCCCATCCCCACTTGACCAGACTGAGGAACCCGCAAGAGAGTACTTTTTCCCTTCTTTCTGAGTCCCCTCAGAGGTGGGTGCATGTGCCCTGCTCCCATCTCTACACTAAGCTACAGTGTGGCTGTGCATTGGAGGGGCCAGGGCGATGTTGTGCAGAGAAGAACATAGTCACAGCTGTAAAATATTCTCCCAAACTAGAACACCAGATAAAACAGTTTTTGCAATCTAAGATGATCTTTGCAAGTTTCAACTTTTGCAATTGCCTTTTGACAGCAATTAAAAATGTTGAGAGAAACAAAAGCTTAAATAAAAATCTTGAGAGGATTCTTGGATACAGATGTATCCCTTAGTCTTTACAACCCTTGTGAAAATCTCTTATTTTCCTCTTGCACTGAATGCAAGCAACACATGCTAGCTGGTACCTCAACACACTGGGACAGAAAGCATGCAGTGCCTTTGCAGTAGCCTACAGTGGGGATTTCACTGGCCATCTTCAAAGCTGTAGATACATACTCCCAGCAGCTCTGCCTAAACACAAAAGACAGCATGCAGGAGAAAATTAGATAGTCCTGACACCCAGGCTGTCCTGGCATTTCATTAATGAGCTGGGCAGTGAGAATTCATGGTGTAAGTTTGTGGGTTTACACTCCATATAATTATGCAGTTGAATGAAATAGTTGGGGGGTGGGGGGGAAGGATTGTGCTGAAAAAATGTTACAGAGCTCTGTACACTCAGGCACCTGCACATTCACCTCCAGTGGGTGTTTACTGACTGTCACCAAGCTCACAAGCTGGTGGCTGGCATCTTGGGGTGCACACAAACTGGTCACATTGCAGCAAATCACAAAATCAGTCACAGTGTAACATCCATATCTTCTGTTTTTCAACAGGCAGCAGCTATGTATTCTCACGTTATTAGCATTATCTATCTCATGAGTAACTTACATTGCTCTTGGTTTGTAAGATAGTCTCTGAAACCACTACTATATTATGCAGTTATGCACAAAACCACAATCCTGTAACAGAATTGTCAGTTTGAATGTCCCCAAAGACAAAACACATTAGATCCACCATTGCTTGGATGATTTACTGTGGATATAAACCTTAAGAACCTTCAAAACTACAATCTGTTTAATAAAAAAAGATTTTTCTTTCCATGTTGGCTGGTCTTAAAATATATAGAAGTATCACTGAAATAGTTAATCCTTGTGTAATCCAGTGTAATAGTTTCAGGGTCACTTAAAAATCACTGGAAACGTAACCTCTTGCACTTCCTGTAAAACACTGAACTCCGGATGATAATCAAGACCTCTAGAAAATTGTGGGCTGCACAAAAATTGCAGATTTTGCAATTTTCTGACTGCTGTGTAATTTTCTGGCACATTTAAATGTGTGTTTGGTTCAGTGCCAGGATCCTTCCTCCCCCAGACACCCTAAAATTAACTAGGAGTTTTGGAAATTTCATCTGTCAAACAGAGACAGAAGTGTCCAATAAGCCCAGAGGAAGCATGGCTGATCAGTGCTGACCCAAATCCCTTCTGAAAGGAATAAGGAAGGAGACAAGAGATAGATGAAGGAAAATCTATCAGAGACAGGAGAGTGCGCAAAAGATCAGAAAAGGAATGAGAAAAGCTCTGGAGAAAGGCTAAAAAAACAAACTTAGAAGAGAAAGAAAACAGCAGAAGCATTTGGGAAAAATGGCTTGTAGCTCCCTTATAAAGTGGTTTTGGTAAAACTTCATTTGGGGATTGGGAATGCGAAGACTTGTATGCTAAAAACTCCTCAAGTTTCCTTTCAGAAAGCTAAAGCAGAGTTTACACCCTTTCTGGCTGGGTTAAGAAAGTGCTGAGATGCTTCAGAAGTATAAAGTATGTGAAGCACTGAATTTGTGCAGTGAATATTGACGTCATGGTGAATTTAGAGCTGAACTCAGCAAAACTGCTGAAAGGTGGAAGATGATACCTTGATCAGGGACAGCCTTGATGCAGCACCAAGGAGCAGGAAGAAAAGCCAGGTCATCTTGTGCGAGTGCAGGACCTTAATCACGACATCACCCGCACTGCACAGCTCATTGTCATTCTATTCTCATTTTCTTACTGCTCTCTAAGTCTTTAGGTATTGTGAAACAATAACAAATGTTTTTTACAGTCTGCATTTGTCCCATACGTCTACCTAACTTCCTCCCATTATGCTATCCTTCTTAGCAACCATGCCTCAGTGAAAGACAATTATTTTAAATAGCGAAGTAAAAGTTTTTAAAGCTATGAGCAGGAGTTTATTCGAAAGGGTCAAGGAATAGATTACAGATTCCAGATGTATTACCTGACTGTGTATGTAGTCTGTGGTTTTAGGATTGGGTCCTTTGATTAGGACCATTGCCAGGAGTTTTATTGTCATAGCAGTACAGTAGCTTTGCACATGGTATTTGGCCTTAGGTATTTAATCTCACATGAGTAGAAACTTTATGTAGAATTGCAATATTCTCAGGCTGAGAAATCACAACCAGATTTTGGAAAAAAATACTTTATGACTACAGGAGCAAGTGATTTTGAGATTGCTCCAAAAACTGACTCATTCCTAGTTTGAATCAAGGTTAGTGGGTTGAACAAAACATAGAATTCCCTAATAAGGCTGTGGGATGTGAGGATATACCCTCATTTCTCTAGGAATATCTATGCTTTCTGTCAGATCTATTGTGTCCTGAATCAAAACTTTTGCTACACCTTTTCTGGAAATTAGGCATTCCCTGGTATTATAAGACTTTCTCACCTCAATGGTGGCATGATAGGTAGTTCTAAATAGGTTCACAGAAATTCAGAATTCAAAAAGAAACCTAAAAGAAATTTAGACACTCCAAAGTCATAACAAAGTAGATGAAAATGTATGTTAGAAGCAACATGCAAGCTTCAAATCCTTTGAGGTTCTGAGATTTGGGCACTCATGGTTTTATATGCTTATCTGAACACTCTCTCAAATTTGTAAACCTTATGAAGACAAGATCTCATGAGATATTCTGTTACTATGTTTTCCAGTTTGGTTTACCAGGTTAGACATATGGCACAACATCAACAGCTTTCCTTCCACTGACTGGTTTCTGCTACTCAGCCTTGAAATGCACAGTAAAATGACATTTTTTTCAAATTGCAATGCTTAAAAAAAAGCCTTTATTCTGATTCCAGTTGTGCCTTTGGTCTGATCTCTTCTTATTTTCAAGATGAAATGATTGTAGCATGTGATGTGCATAAACTTTAAGAGATTGAATCTCTCACTGAAAGTCACTGATGCTGCACATTCATGGAGATGAAGATTTGTCCTCATGCAAAACAGTTGCTTTATCTTCCTGTGCAAGGTCTTGTAAATCTGTTGGGTTTAACCCAAATGGCTGAAGTTCAACAATGCACCTCAGGTTACTCACTTCCTTCTTTCCTTCCTTAAGTTTAAAATCATAGAATCATAGAATGATTTTGGTTGGAAGGGACATTGAAGATCATTGAGTTCCAACCCCCCTGCCATGGGCAGGAACATCTCCACTAGACCAGGTTGTCAAAGCCCTGTTCAACCTTGCCTTGAATAGTCCTAGTGATGGGGCAGGCACAACTTATCTGGGCAACAGGTTCCAGTGCCTCAACACCTTCACAGTAAAGAACTTATTCCTAATATCTAGTTTAAAACCTACCCTCTTTCAGTTTAAAGCCATTATCCCTTGTCCTGTCCCTACATGTCATTGTAAAAAGCACCTCTCCAGATATCTTGTTGGTTCTAATTAGGAAGGATCCTCTAAGGTGTCCCTGGAGCCTTCCATAGACTGAACAACTCCATCTCGCAACCTGTTTCCATAGAAGTGCTTCAGCCCTCTTATCATCTTTGTGGCCCTCCTCTGTTCTTGCTTCAATAGGTCGATGTCCACGTGATCTGGAAAGTACACTGAAAATATAAGCTATTTAGCTTTTGTAATAATTATAGGATTATTATACAAGATTCTGTGAACCTTTATTCACATGACACTGGGGAGGAATGTGCCTGATTTGAAATGATATTCTGCCATCTTTCACATAAGTCTTTATTTTACTTAAATGTAACTGAAAGTGAGCACTCACTATGGATATTCTTCAGACCTTCCTGAACCTCTGGAAAGGTAAATTCTTCTTTCAAAACAGGAAAGAACAGGGAAGCTAAATGAGACTGAAGAGACTGTCTCTTACATCTTAATTTGTTTTTATGTGAATACTTATGCAGGACTGTACACAAGTTATGTTTAATATAGGTCTCATTTTTTATTCTGTTAGGTGGATATACAGATCTCTTACAAACTAAGATCCTTGAAAATAGGCCCATTGAGTGTCAAGTTTATAAATTAGATGTTGCAGAGACACCAGCATATGTAGTTGTAATACAGTGGCACAATTAATTTGAAGCTCCTCCACCTGGCCATCTCCACCCCATTCCTGCTAATAATTTTCCCTTCATCTGCTTCATAAATGCTTCCAAGCCTTTTTTTGGTCTTTTGGAATAAAATACATCTATATACTGTAGAAACATACATCCGGTGTAGGCCAAGGAGAGATACGTAGAATTTCCATCAGTGCAGGAACTCCTCGGAGTATAGTTTAAACTGAATCCAGGAAAATATACTTGGAGATGCCATATGAGAAAAAGGAGGGTTCCTATGTCTAGAAATGCCTTTGAAGTAGAGCCTTTGTGAGTTACATTCCACTATTCTGGCATACAAAGTCCAAATATAAGTTTTCTCATAGACAATTCTTAGATGAAGGTAAAAGCTGTAAACACAGGTTCATCACTGCATGGATACTCTCAAAGTATTTTAGTATGACACAGGATTTACAGCCACTCTGATGTCTGTATTCACTGCAAAGCTAGACCTGTGAAGTCACACAACACACCTAACAAGTTGAGGGACCTCCAAGAACATTCAGCAAGTGAGAGTCTGACAACTTCTCAAGGTGAGGCCAAGAATAGGCAGTGTTGCTAGGAACCCATGCTAGTAAAACTGAACCACAGGTTCACATGAAATGAAATATTCAAGGATACTTTTATGTTTAATCTTCTATTATTTACACACACACACCCACCCCTTTTTTTTAAGTAATTTTTTAGACCCTTCTAAATAGAAAATTCCTTTTCATGAAAGAGATTTGAGAAAGATTTTTCTGGCTGGTATGGTACAAAAACCCTTGCTTTACTTGACATTCATAAGTGAAATAATTATTGTTAGAAAATGCTTGATGCTTTTTGCTACAGAAACATTAAATTTAGATGCTTTGTAAGTTTCTACATACATATTCTGGCATTAACAGCCACAACAATATATTTAAGTGTAGTCATGTTCAACATTGTCAGTTAAAAAAGCATGTTTCACGTATTCATAATTTTGTTAAATTTTAATAACCCAAGATTAAATTTCCCATATTAAAGGTCTCCCTTAGGTTTATTCAATTTATTTTTTAATTTTGAGAAAATTCTTTAGGTAATGCTTTTGAGACTAGGGTAAAGGCAGTACATATAGTTGTGTCCACTCTTAAGAAATTCTTACAACCTGTTTCAATGCAACTGCAGCAGCCCTGAAGAGAACAAGAAGCAAAACATGACCTGGCAGATAGTGCTGACAGCCCAGAAAGCCAACTGCATTAAAAGAAGTGTGACCAGCAGGTCAAAGGAGGTGATTCTCCCACTTTGCTCCACTCTGGTGAGACCACACCTGGGGTACTGCATTCAGTTCTGAGGCCTCCAACACAAGAAAGATGTGGACCCATTGGAGCCAGTCCCGAGAAGGCCAGGAAGAATATCAGAAGGCTGTAGCACTTCTATTATGGAGACAGGCTGAGAGAGCTCAGCCTGGAGAAGAGAGGATTCAGGGGAGACCTAAGAGCTTCTAATACCTAAAGGGGGACTACATGAGAGCTGGAGAGGGACTTTTTTCAATGCCATGTAGTGACAGGACAAGGGGGAATGACTTTAAGCTGAAAGATAGGAGGTTTAGGTCAGCTATTGGGAAGAAATTCTTTTTCCTGAGGGTGGTGAGGCACAGCAATAGCTTGTCCTGAGAAGCTGTGGGCTGCCCTGTCCCTAGAAGTGTTCAAAGCCAGGGGCTTTTGTGATTCTATGATTCTCTGGCTATCTCTGCATTAATTCACATTCATTTAATAAGAGTATCATTACTGTGGAGAGAAAAACTAAACATAAGATTAAAAAAAAGGCAAAAAAAAACAAACAAACCACCCTCTCCCCTTTATGCTGGTCCCAATTACACCTTTGCCCAGAAGAGTAAAGTAAACTTACATTTTCATCCTTACACTAAATTCCATAAAACTTTCCTATTTTTAAATTAACTGTAAGTCAGCAAGATACTGCGCTGGAGGCTCAGTTTTTTCCTGGCAGAGCAGACAATATGGTATTCAGCATGCAATTAGTATACATTCTTTGATTGACTAACTAGCTAAGGCTACTTTTGGGTCTGCAACATTCTCACTGCCTCTTAAAATTTGGAATAAACTGAAATGGCCAATCTTTGAAATAACATCTCCCAGCAATAAGAATGGGGGTGAAAAAAAAAGAATATCCAGAGATTAAAATAACTTTTCTTTTTTACAATAGTTCAATCATATTTTGGTCACTGTTGTGTTTAATATCAGCAGGTTCTCTGTGGATGTGTAAACCAAACTCAGGGAAAAAGTAAACATAGATAAAAATTCTACGCATTACTTTGCAATACAGAGCTATACATCATTCACGCTATCTTTATAATGCAATACTATTTAGATGTTTCAGTCTGGAAGGAAGCCCAAGTGTTTCCAGGCACTCTAAAAGCATATGAAATTATGATCGGGGACCATATTTAAACCACCTACTTTACATGCCTAATTTAGGCATTTCTACTAATGCAGTGTTTAAGAGTGAGATGAGTGATCCAGGCTATGCAGTCCTTCCAGATCTTGCCTCCACTACAGCTGGTGTGAAAGAAAATAGCTGTGGCTCCTAATTCAAGCACTGGAGGTGGGATTCGTCTCACCTAACTTTGCACAGATGAAAAATAGTTGTTTAAATCTGGGCTGGCAGTCCTTCTTTCAGCAGAGAGAGGGAGACACCTCCACAGTGTCTCTCCTGCTGTCACCTATTTCAGAAAGGAGTGATTTTTTCTGGATTGGCCCCTGTTTGGTAAGCTCAGACTTAGGCAAGTTACTTCTGGATACATGACCTGAGATGACTACACTTTTGGTGCTCTGTCTTAGTGAGAAATCATGTATATGTCTTATAACCAGATCCACAAGGTGCCTAGACAGTAAGGGGCAGAGGTGGCGTGAGCTGGGGGGACAGGCTGGATGGGAAGGATAGTACTGTTCCCAGGCAACTTCAAGAATTCATAAGAATCCAGCTAGTGAGTAGATGCAAGAATTTTAAATGTTACTTTTAAACCAGTCATTCACTTCTGTGTTTCAGGAGTATTTGCAGTAGTAATTGAATAATTCCTCTGGAAGTCCTGCCACTTTGCTGAGTATTAGGAAAACTCCTGCCTCTGTGAATCATTCGGACCTTGTCATCAACTTACATCAATAGATAAAAGTGCAGGGGAGTGAGGAGTCTGCCAAATGTAACAAACTTGCCCTGTAGATGTTATGACAAAGATGCACTCCAGATAAATAACATTGCCTATTTGTGACCTGCCCAGCCTCGGGCCAGCAGCTGGTGGGCCCTTGCCCCTCCTCTGCTCCCAGACGGCGCTGCTTGGCAGCCGGGGAGCAGTGATCCAAGGCGAGCTTCCCTTTTCCAACAAACTCAGCTGTGGTTAAAACCCTGTGGTGAATAGACTGACTAACCAATCTTCCTACATTCCCAAATGTTGTTGGACCACAATCACATGTGAATAAGTTTTTGGGAGGCAACATTTTAGGGAAAAGCAAACCATTGTTTGTTTATCTCTCTGAAAAAGTCTTGCTGTCTCTTATGCTAAATGCAAGCAGGCAGGTCCTGGATGACAATTTCTTCCTCCAAAATCTACCACAGCTTTAACCTCATATGGGTTTCTTTTGCTCTTGCTGATGACCAGCGTTTTAGGTTCCGCTTTTGAACATGCCAGTTCATGTATTGGAGTTTGCTGAAGATCACAGTCTTTGAATCTAATTATATCAGCCATACATAAACCAAAAATTTTAACATAAATAGTTAATTCAATAAAAAAAAAATATAAACATTACTAAACAAAATGTAAAAGAGTACATCAGAGCCAAATAAATAAGGAGGAAAGAAAAAAGAATGTCAGAGTAGAAAAGAGCAATATCCAAACTCAATAAATCACAAATTTGATAGATATCATCCTAACTCACTCAAACTAGGTTTTAAATAGTTGGAAGGAGAAAGTGGGGTAAGTGATTGTGTTTTCTCAGGGAAGACTTAATATACTTGTTCATGTTACAAGTGGGTTGTGGCCACACTTTGTTCCTCCTAGCTGCTGAAATAATATCTCACAATTATTTAATAATAAAGAAGAATAAAAAGACAGGAAGGAAGGTGTTGAGACCCACATTTTATAAATTGCATTATTGATTTTTGTTCCTCAAATTATTTCTGTGCCCAATGAGATTATTGCTTTTAATTTGAGAGGGCTTTACAATCATCTTCTTATTTCCATATCTAACACATTCCTTAATCAGATAATTTCTCTTGCCTGGTGAACATTGCCCTTCTAATTCGAGTGTAAACTTGTGACTGGACAACTTTAGGAAGTTCTTACTTTAGTGCTCTATGGAAATTATGGATTTAAAACTTCTATAATCAGGATGCTGTCCATTTTTGTTGCTTAAATAACATTTTAGTCTATAATTTTCAAACAGCTTTTTATAATGTCTATGTAAATATTTCAAATGTATTAACACTAACTCATGCACCTCAATGTGTTACACTTCTGCATATTCTTCATTGAAATTACAACTGAAAAGGCTACCTATAAAAATTTATAAATTAGTTGACTTCAGTTGACCTATTTTGTTAATACAGCACCAACAAACATATTGTCTGTAAAGCCCCCTCTCCCCAGGCAACTGTGACACTCACTTAAATTCTAGACCCTTTGTTACCAGATTTTGAGTAAAATTCATATTTTGTTCCGTGTAATCTCACTAATTGTATTTTGTGCTATGAGACAGCTTCTGAAAACATATTTTGATTAGCCATAGTTGACATTTTCTCCAGTTACAAATGTATGTGTGACAGTGATTTAAGTGAACTCTGAAGGCTTAGTCTGGTCCTGTCTTATCACAGAAGCTGTCATTCACATATGCAATGAACAAACCACACTCTCCTGATGCTGAACAATTGTGAATTGCTGTGATTCCTCTTACTTTGGTGGAGGTAAAGCAACTTATGTTAGCTGAACTTCCTTGATACCACAGCCTCTGACCATAAGGTAACCACTTCTAACCTTTGAATTGCAATAGGATATTAAAAACTAAAAAACTACATGGAGCCTCACTAAAGTCTGGGCTTTGGGAAACACAGTTCAAGCACAGCTGTCAGCTCTGGTGGCTATAGCTTCTGAAGGCAGTCTGAAGAGGGTCCCTTTTCATAAGCTTGATGTGTTGTAAATCAGAGTAATTTAAAAAAAATAAATAGTCTAATGACTGAATTTAGCAGCCCTGAACAGCACTGAACATCCTGCCTCAGGAGCCACAGCTAAAAGAGGTAACCAATGGATGAAGCATTTTGTGCATCAGTTTCTCATTTCTGCTCCTGGATCTTTTGGGAATTTCCTTTAGGAACTCCTTGAGGAACTTTGGGGTGACTTGTGCCACTGGGAAAGGGTAGCTACAGTGGGCTCAAGTCACTATCAAGCTCTAGTAAATTTTAACAAGTTCAGTCAGCTATTCTTGATCAGAGAGTACTTTCAGTTTTCTTTTCCAGCTGACTCCTGAGTTTGGAGGGCCATGCACTTTTCCAGTGAGTTAGGGAGAGTCCTATAGAATTGTTTATGCAGAACTAGGCACAGAAGGGTGTCAGAGGCTCTGCTGTTCACAGCGTATGTGTGTAGTGAAGATTATGAAGGTGAAGTGCTACAGAGCATGGTCCTTCATCTCCCACTGGAGCAGATCTCTCTGGTGTGTCAAAGAGCTCAACTCAAACTGAGCTCCTGAGGGATGATGGTATTCTGTGGCTTGGGGCTACAAGGATGACTGAGTCCCATTTCTGGGGCTGGAGAAGACAGGCTTCTTGCCTGTAGGAGGTGTGCGCTAGGAAAGGGTCTGTGAAGTACTCAGGTAAAACAGCTGTGGGAGGATGTCAGCAGGCAGTACAGCAATAGTGGTGATGAGAAAGACAGTGACTGAATATTTTTCAAGAGCCTGAACCTCTTCATTGGGTAATGGGCAGACCAAGTCTGTACTTACCAAAGACTTTGATGGTGGTAAAGGCTGGAATCTCGTGACTTCTCACATTAGGAAGATAACTCCTGCCCCATCAGCACGTCTTCAACTACAGAGGAGGTTCAGTGCCCAGGTAACAGATGAAGGGCTGGGAGCTGTGTCCAATGAAGCATTTATGATATCTGAGCCTAAGCATTAAGGAAGCAGAAGTATTAGCTGTGGGAGACCCCCTGCTGCAGGGGATGGAGGCCACCATCTGCTGGTCTGACCTGTTGTCTAGAGATGTTTGCTGCTTGACAAGCATTTGGATCCAGGACGCTGTAGAGAGGTTGCCAAGGCTTTTCTGGTCGTCAAACTCTTTCCCCCTGCTTCTATTCCATGTGAGCACCAATGACACTGACAGGGGAAACCTGGAGCGTAGCAAGCATGACTACATCATATTTGAGCTGAATGAAGGCCAAGGGCATGGGGTCCAGGTGGCATCTTCTTAATTCTTTTAGTGAGTGGGAAGGGTTTGATGAAAAAGGAATGGATCATGTGGGACAGCAAACAGTTGCACATCCAGTATTGACAACTGGGTTTTGATTTTTACAACCTTGTGAACCTCTCTGAGGACTGCGGAAAAGATGGCATCCACCTGACCAAGCGGAGCAAGTACCTAGGGGCAAAGGATCTTTGTCAACAGGCTGGACAACTTGGGGAAGAAAGACTTAAACTAAGAATGAAGGAAGGTTGTGAATGACCCACAATTAATTGAAGAGGTTGTAGACTGGACTGGTAAGAGAGTGCAGGGTAATGCTGGCAGGAGAGACCTTGAATATAGTGAACCAGAATAGAAAAGGGATCCAGAAAAGCCGGTTGGTTTTCAAGGATCACTTTCCCCAAGCCTGATTCATCCATCTTGATGAGTGTTCAAGCAAAAAACTACAGGAGACCTGCATAGATGAGCAAAATGCTCCTCACTAAATCTGGGCATAAAAAGGAAGCAAACAGAAGGTGGAAGTATTTTCCTAGGACAAATATGACCCATGAGAAACACAGATAACACTGAGCATTCAGGTGTGGGCACAGAAAAGCCAAAGCCATCTGAGTTTGAATCTAACAAAGGCCATAGAGAGGTTACACTCAGGAGACTGATTAGACTGTGGTAGATACTGCAGAAACAGAAAATTCATGCTCTTGAACCTTGGAGTGCAGTCTTGAAAGGTTATGCAGAGGTAGTGAAGAAAGAGATGTAAAAATATATGTATTCTGCTTGGCCTTGTATAGGCACATAAACTCAGTGTTGCACATAGACTCATCCAGCTTTGGATGCGTTTAAATCAAGGATTGCCTTAAGTTTCAATATGATCAGCATGCAGCAGTAGACAGAATCTTCCAGAAGATGATTTACATTTTCCATAGGCTGAATGACCATCTTGCTGATTGACAACTGTCAGAGCCAATGATGCCTATCGCTTATATCCCTGTGAACTTACAAAATTTAGGACAGATATGTGTGGTCCTGGCTGCATATTTTTAAGAAAAGAAAGGAAATAGTAACTCTTCTCGGTAAGTTCTTTCTGCCATTTTCAGGAAAAATCATGGATATGTGGTCATCCTTCATCCAAGGATGTGCACAAAAAAAGTGAGGAAAAGTATAGTGGTAAAACTGAGTAAAAAAGGGATTCAGGGAAGAGGAATGGAATAAAGAAAAATAAAAGAAAATAAAAGAAAAAAAAGAAAAATAAAGAAAATAAAGAAAAAGAAAAAAGAAAAGAAAATGTAGTTCTAGGTAGATACATCCAGAAGGAATAGAAAATAGGGTTTCTGTGCCTCAGTCACCTGCAGGAGTATAATGCTTTCTAAATCACCCTCCATCTAAATCTTCCACAGGGAAATGGAAAGCACTTGCCTCTTCCAGAGAGGATTATATGTTAAAAGGATAGCAAAGGTGGTGATTTCTTCTGCTTTCTCTTACCGGTTAAATCAGACATATTTTACTTCTGGATAGCCTGGGTTTGTCTGTCTTCTTCGGCTTAGCATTTCAGATACATGCTGAAATATCCATGAGACCCCGAAATGTAGGACTCCCAATGTGAGCAGAAGGCTTGGCATGTCTAAAAGCCTAAGAACAAAGCAGCCAACATCCTTTCTCCAGAGACAAAACACATTTTGTCTGTGACATGCTTAGTCTCCATCTGCTCAGGAGAGGGAAAGTTTCCCATATGGCACTGTAGTGGGCCAGTGAGTCACTCTATTGACTCACTCCACAAAATGCACAATTGAATGTTAAGTAACTTAAGTCAGCTTTAATGGGTACAGCATATGTATACTTCATGAATGAAAAATATGTAAACTATTATTATGCCACCACTTTTTGTGCTGATGGTACTGCATTGATTACTAATTGATTATAATTGTTTATTAATTGGAGTTATCACTCTCTGAATAACTCGCATTTTGAATTATCAGTTAAAAATCCAAATTAAAAGTGCATCTGTTTGTCCTATGACACATTATATTTATATATATATTATTTTCAGTAATATCATAAACCAAGTACATGTTAGGTAATTGAGACATTGCTGATTTAGATCTGATGTGAAAGCTTACTTTGCAGTTCTAGAGAAAAGGATTACTGAGTCCCAGCTAGTCTTGTTTGTTTATCACAAATACTTTCTGTGTTTTGAGAGAACACAGATTTTAACAGGATCTGTCAAGGTGGGGACAGTTCATAAGACAATTTATTATGAGGTGAACATAACAAGACTGAGTAACTAATGCTTATCCTTATTGTCTGCTAGGCTTGCGTTACCATCATAGTCCCAGCTAAGCAAGCTACAGGGCAAGAGAAATTTGAGGAGAAAAAATCTGTTTCTGACAAGGTTGTTGAAGTAAAAGCTGATGAGTAAAGTTAGAGGGTCATTCCAGTGCTGCATCATGTGTAACAGCTACTGCAAGTTTCAAATAATGAAGACAAAAAGGTATGTCTAGGATTTCTAGGGAAAAGATTAGCTATAAAATATGGTTATGATACTGTTTGGCTTTGGAGTGTTTTAATGCATTTCCTAAGACAATGGCAATGTGTCCTGGAATTACACCCATACAAGCTGTGAACTTTGATGTCAGCAGTGAATGGACATACAGGAGTGTAATTCTCCTGATCATCAAGAGTTTTCACTCATTTTCCTCCTCACTGCCACAAAAGTAGGAAGTGCTGGGTCCAGAGCCCTATGTAAATTGGCATTGGAGGGGCTGGAAGGCTCTGAGGCCTCTGTGCCTTCCACATGCATCCAAGGACATTCACCAAGGATGGTCTGTCTCACCACACCTGGCAGGATCCCAGCTCTGCTCAGGCTGGTCCTGCTTGTTCCTGCAGGCAGGCTTCAGCTGTACCTACAGCCCTGCTGAGGAAAGAGGGGTCCTGGCCATTTCTGAAGCACCCAAGCAGTCAGCACAGACATGTGCATTGAAACACATCCAACTAACCGTGCATAATGTCAGCAGATGAATCTGGAAATTTCCCTCCTCCCGTCATTAAGTCATGTGCAAGCAATGGAGCAAAGACAGCCCTTGAAATCACAGGTCATGAAAACACTGACATACTCTATCTGGCTCAGAAAGATAATTGTTTTTTTCTCTTTATGAAGAACCTACAGATATTGCTTTGAAAGGCAAAGCCTCTCCTCATGCAGAGGTGTGCAGAGGGCTCTGTTGTGCACTCTGGATCAAAAAAAAACCCCCATGAGACATTGCTAAAAAATGCAGGAAGGTTATTGGGCTACGAGGGCACCTGCCCTCTCCTTTCTAGNATATTGCTTTGAAAGGCAAAGCCTCTCCTCATGCAGAGGTGTGCAGAGGGCTCTGTTGGTCACTTCTGGATCAAAAAAAAACCCCATGAGACATTGCTAAAAAATGCAGGAAGGTTATTGGGCTACGAGGGCACCTGCCCTCTCCTTTCTAGTGTGATTTATTGCTGTTTATTTGTTTCTGTTGAAAAAACGTCTCACTACAGCATTTTAACCTTTTACTTCCTTTCTTTTTCTTAATTTAAGCTCCAGAGCGGTGGATTCCTATCTACATGTATAGAAACTTTTTGTTCAGAATACTGGACACTTATGCTCTGAACTTCCTCACTGCAGTCAGAAGGGTTTTATTGAGCTCCAAAGTGCTGCTTAGAACTAGAAAATGTTTACAAATTCGTACTCATATCAACTTATACAAGGTTCAAGTCAGAAAAGTTGAATCAAATATACAAACAATGAAAGATGTCTAATTCATAAAAGCTGTGATGTTCCAAAAGTCAGTTACCTTCTTAGAAAATAAAAACATGGAATAGCAAAACACATAAACTGACCTCCCCTTCTAAACTACAACTTTGATCCATTTTAAGGCTACTAGCCCATCTGTTTTAATCTGCTGCTCTCTCTCTGGTTAAAAATGGGTAGCAATGAAGGAGAATAGTGTTCCTCCCATGTCACTCAGGCTCACACTTTGGTGACATTTCAGCCGTGCAAACTTATGAGCAGAACTTCAGAGAATAAAGGGAGCTTGATGCTTCAAAGTTGTCTGTTTAAATCAGCAGACTCTTTCCTTGTGTTCTAAAAAGCTTCTAGGCTGTGAATCTTGTGTAATAAATGTGGACACTTTTTTTTGCTTGCTTGGTTTTGGTGATTTTTTTTTTCTATTTTCTTAGTTGGCTTCAGGTTTCTGATGCAACAACCTTTGCTCTCCACTTAAACAAATCCAAACACCTGACCCAGGCTACACTTTAGGAGGCCTGTTAGGAGGGAAGTGAGTGCTGGAATGTTTCAGCTTTCAAAACTGGAAGGCTTCAGATTTATAGTCAGTCTGTTTATACTCTATCATATCATGTGTGGTAGCATAGGATATCAAAGCAAGAAAGCCTACAGGGCTACCACCATTACAAATGAAAAATAGTTCTTATGTATGGCATAATGTAGCACAGATGGAAAGTTGTGCTTTTCTGTTTTACTGTTTCTGTACATTACTCAGGCAATAAATAGTGGACAAATCAAGCAGTCATTTCTAAGGCTCCATATAACCTATTTTACCAGTATCAGCTGCTATAATTTTATAATCCCAAGAGAAAAGCTGCCTAGGTTTCCAAGTTTTATAAGTCATTTCAAGGAGACCTCACAAATAAAAATGAATGGAAAATATGGCCTGGCTTTTAATAACCATATCGTTAACTCTGAATTTTCATGTGACTGTCAAAGTTCTCGCTAGTGTTCTGCAGCATTTTCATTCTTCAAAGCAGCATTTATTTAATGGTTATTACTTGTTCATTTCATCTGCTATATTCTAGTGAGTTTTGCATCTTTTTTCAAGGGCACAGCCCAACAGAAATATTCTGTAACTGTGTCACTTCAGGTCTGTGCTTCATAAATTGAGAAGCCAAGGAGAGTTATATAGCATCTAGTGTAGCAGATGTGTTCTCACACCATCTCTGCAAAAGCAGCTGCAAAGGATTCCCAGAGCAGGTTTACAAAGCCAAGTAGCCTAACAATAATTAAAGCAGTGCCTGGGAAGTGAGGTACATGGGTTTCAGGAGCACTTTCAGCCTTCACTTTGATCCAAAATACCTAAGGTATGATGTGCTTCAGGAGAGGAAAATCTCACACCCTCTTTCCATCACCTTCACTTTGGGTTAGAGACCACAGACGAGGGGCCAGATCCCTCCTGACCACTCAGCACCTGTCCTGACCATTCAGCACCTGTCCTGGGCTGTTGTGCTGGCAACATAGAGGTTTGATGGATGTTTGTCTATTACTGACCTGAAAATGAGCTGTAAGAGATAAAAAAAGCACCAGTTTCTCTAGACCAGGTGCATCTGACTGTAGAAAAGTCTTCAAAATTAAGAGCTAAGATACCTTTCAGGAAAAACTGGCACTGTCAAAATAAATGCTGAGCAAGCTATTGGTATCTAGAATGAGACTCACACATGCTCACAGCCACAGTGCTTTGCAAAGCAGAGGGTATCAGTAGTATCAGCAGCTCTTCTTCTGCTTCTTATACTGTGACCTACCAATTAAATACTAGCCCCACAATATGGAAAATTGACTTCTCCAAACCTTTTAGGAGATCAAATAAGACCATCCATATCCAGCAAGGGAGCTACCAAATTTTTAATTCTTTTTGGTAATACCATTGATGGAGCTGTAAACCAAAAAGATAACAAAAGTAAAAAGAAAAAATAATCTCTTAGCAACGTTTGTTTAAACAGAAGAAATAATTACATATGGGACTCTGATTTTGTTTGTAGGCTGGGGAAGGAATTCCTAGATATTTTTAAAAGCAAAATCAGCAATTTTGGGTCTATCAAGCCTCTGCTTTCATGATACAAACTGTCCTCTGTCCACCTTGGGTTGTCCACCTCCCCATTTAGCAGTTGTTTATCACTGCTGAAGCCAGTTCCGGGGATGAATGAAGATGAAAGGGCATTTTCAGCATCTGGCAACAATCACTGCCCAAAAAAATAATTTTTGGTGAGACTGAATGTAGTTCCTCTGTCATTCCTATGTGACAATTTGAATATTTTTTTAACCAATGGAACATACAGTGACTCAGTTTGGAGTGGTCAAAGGTTTATCAGTGACTAAAGATACACCTTTAGGTTTGTTTGTTTGTTATCATTTCATATAGTAGGTATTATTTTTCCCCTGTTTTCAAAACTATGAACTCCTTATGTAGCACTTTTATCATTTTTATGAATGCGTTTTTTAGAGTGGTTGGGTTCTTCTTTTCAACTAATTTCTAGTATTTAAATTTTAAAATATTAAAAAAAAAAAAGACAAAAAGTTCAAAAAAAAAAAAAAAAAAAAAAAAACCCTTATATTTTCAAGAAGAATTTTAGAG
>NDXB01010366.1:15086-37798 GCA_002631895.1 Agapornis roseicollis
AAAAAAAAAAAAAAAAAAAAAACAAACCCAAACAAACAAACAAAAGAAAACAACAAACAAAAAACCCCCACCTTTTAAAATTGTCTCTCAGGTTCTTTTTCATCTCGACTGTGGATTGGTAAAAGTATTCTGAATCAGTGAGCTAGTGTAAAAGTACATATTTCACGCATAGTTCCATTTTGTGGTCTAATCATAGGCACATTTGGGCCATAATGAAAGAATGCAAAGCATGAACTGCCTTATGAACCCTCCTTGTTTGTGCATAGCAGAGACAACCACCCATTACCAAGTCCCACACGTGTGTGTGTGTGTGTGTGCACAAGTTGATTACGAATACCAAGAGCAAACCCTATTAAATAATAGAAAACAAAGTAATTTAGGTTTGGGAAATGACCCAAAATGGGGATGGGCCTGTTGAGAACAAAATTCAGCATACCAAGACCAGCCTGAAACATATTTGGGTAACCTATTTCTAAAATTTTCCCACATAAATGGTAAAGAAACAGCAACATAATAGAGTTTGTCTCGCTTTAGACAGAAGCCCTTCTTGAACATAGGTTTTCATATGAAATGAAATTTCCATCTTCTTGCTCAAGTGACAGCTCTTGACTTCGTAACTGCCTTTTACAGATTACAGAAGTTAATGTGCTTCCCTTAAGAGTGGTTGTTATATACACAGATATATATACATATACACCTCATTAAACACTAAATGCTCTTCATTAAACATATACAGCTGAAGTCAGACACCTAAATGAGAGGGAGAGTGGCCCACTTCCCATTTCTACACTGCATTCTGCTGTCACTTATAGATCAGATTTTCTAAAGTGTTTGTATTTGTTGTCGTCTTTTCAATTCTCTCTAACGGAATGTTGCCCTGCAGTAGTAGTTCAGCTGATGCCATATAGAGTAGATCAACTACCTCCAGCGCTTTACATATGATATTTATTTAATACACCACAGAATAAGGTTTGCCTTTTCAACAACAGTATCATACTGATGTATCAACTTCATGTATCAACAGTATCAGCTTGAGTTTGTTGGCCATGGCTGTTTCTGTTTTTTTTTCTGTGTAGTCCCAACCTACCAGGGAGGAAGGTAGCAGTGGTATTATTCTGATACAGGGATCTGTGGGTTGGATGAGATACTGTGCATAAGGAGTGACACTGAGATGACAATATGAAATCAAAGCTAAATTAGAAGCTTGACTATTTACTTCAATGTAAACAGAAGTAAATTTTACATTGGAGGAAAACCGCACATCTCGTGCAGCACTTAATATTGAAGGCTTTATACTCCCTTTGAATTGTATCTTTATGCACATTTGCATGAGACTACTTGGGAAGGTGTATTATTATATTGAATAATAGAGTCCAGAGCTGGTAGGAACTAAGATATATCTAGTCCCATGGCAGTATCTATTATATATGACAGATATTTGTCTGACCAGCTTATAAACAAGTAGGCAGAGAAGCCTCCACAGTCCCAGTGCTTTCAACATGCCTGGCAAAAATAATGTAACGATATTATGATTTAAGCCCATTTTATATTTTCCTACTCCCATTAGCCCACAAGACAGCTTATTCTCTTTCTACTTTCAAGTCTTTTAAATATTTGATATTTGTCACATCCCCACAGCATGTTTATTTTTTTATAGAAACATAACACTGTTGACTCATGCTTAACCTAAGTATCACTATCCATTCCTCATACTACATTTTAGATAAGAAATACCATCTAAACATAGCGGTACTTGGAATTTGTCCCTGAACTGCATCCTGATTTTCTCAGGCTATTTCTCCACAACAGTATTAAACCTCTCCTGGTATATTTCAGTCCTCCCAGCTTTGAATTGTCTGTAAACATAAAATACCTGGAATCAATACTGGGAAACACAGCTTGTGGATATTATATACCTACAAGCCACTGCATACAGAATACTTTCTGCTGTTTGAGATCCCTGTGAGACAAGAGTAGTCACACCAAGCACATTTATTCATAAATGAAAAACAATGGAGAAGCAATTCATGTAAGCAACACTATCCCTAAGCAGTTCTAATTGTATCTTACATTTACAGAACATGGCAGAAATCCACACCTCCCCAGCTTTAACGGAATGCACATCCATGTGCAAGACTAGCCTTAACTATGTTCTTAAATCTCTTCTGTACAGGTGCTTTAGGAATTCTGAATATTTTGTAATTTACTAATAATTGATAAGCCACTGGTGTAGTTTTCAAACATACTTCAGCTAATTAGCATTTCTTGTTGCTTTATCCAAATTGATAGGTACCTGTTCAAAAGACACAATAATAAATCACTAAGACCTGTTCCGTGTCTTCCCCATACCAAGGTCCATCCCATGCTGCACAGTTTAAAGTTTCCATTCATCTCTCCGACCATACATGCACGCAGGCTCAGCCATCTGAAAACGCACTGTTTAGCCCTCAAACACTGGTTTTTTTAGTTTGCACTTACCCTTTACAAGTTTTTATGTAATCATCCCACAATGCTTTTACTTTTCATTCTGTGAGATAACCATGGAGACCTGAAAGGGTTGACGTTTTTCAGCAAGGAGGAGTAAGGCACTGCTGCAGAGTCTTTGTTGAGAAAGTAATCCAAAACTAATCCTGTTTATTGCAGCAATAGTTGTTCTACAGCCTTTACCAGGCAACATTGTTCAGAAGTTTTAGCAGGTTTTTTTTCTTAATCTGGAAGCAGCTGTAAGAAAAAAATACATAAAGAAGCCCCAAACCCAGACAGAAAAAGAGCATTTAATTATTATGAATAGTGAGCAACATGATCAGCTATGTCAGAAAAACTGCAACAGCAGCTTCATGTGTTGTTCCTAGGCTTGTTAAAGCAAGCTAATTTTAGCAATCCTTATGTGCTCTCAGAACATGTCTTCATTCTTTGTGAAATTGCAGGATATCTTAGCAGAGGGATTTCATGTAAATTATTTATGATTAATCCTGTGGCTTGGTTTGGCTTATGTCCACTCTCAGTGAAAGAACTTTAAACTTCTTAAGTGGAGGCACAACGTGAAATATTAAAGAGAAATATTTATATATACATTCTCTTTCTATCTATGGATTTCAGACATGAGATAAAAGGCTTCTATTGTTGATTATTCCAGCTCTCTTGGTACTACTGCAGAGCACTCACTGCTGAGCTCAAAGCTACAGCTTGAGGATTTCAAACTGACAGAGAAATGCTCCAAACTAGTCTCCTTTTGATTTGCCAGAAAGTCTTCTGAGCCAGCAACAGTGTTCTTCTGGTACCAAAAAGATCAAATATAATGAATCACATTTATCACCCTCTGGAGGAACAATTATATTTCTCTATTAAATAATAGCAGTTTGTATGAGGTGATGATTTCAGGAGTCTACAATGGAGTCCTACCTCTACTACACACCACTTGAAAGTTTTGCCCTAGGTGAGGGAGATGTCAGCTGACAGCAGAGTCAGGTTTATATTCAAAACCAGCAAACTTCTCATGGTCCTTTTGTAACAGATGCACTCAGATACAAAACCTGCCATGCTGTCCAGACAGTTGTTATCTTTAAATAAAAGCATGCTTAAAATGAAAATTAATTCAGTAGCTGCTCAGGTAATTTCCATTACCCTGCTTAATGCTCCCTATTATAGGCAAATCTTCTTTATGGGACCTTACAGTGACAGATTGGTCTTCCTTGTTATCAGGTATCTGGCAAGTGAGCCTCATCAAGCAACTCTGGTGACTATAAATGATGTTCTTGTTCCCCTGGATACACCCTTGTGTCCTTTGCAATTTTACCTTCTTTTGTCTTTACAACAAGAATTACCAGACAGTAGAATTTGAACTTACCCAACAGATTCAAGGCTGTTTACCGTCTTTGGTGAAAGCATTATCTATTTCTTATGGTTACCATATTAAAGTAATTTTAGCATCTAAACTTCTTCACTGTAAGACAATGCCAGGTGTACAGCACTTAATAGTTGTCGTTTCTCTTGTTAAATGCCTCTTTTTCTCCCTGAAAATCTGGAAACTACTCCTCCCCCAGCCGACAACATGGTATCCTGTGTTGCACTGTTTTCTTTCTGTGCGCAATGAAGATTGATCAAGGCTGGTCTTTGTGACTTCTCTTCACCTGTCTCTGATTTTGTGCTTGCCTATAAACTTGGACTTCCACATTAAATGAGAGGAAAATCCATGGCTCTCAACTTACCATGTCAATAAGCTCCTACACTCTGTAAATGATTTTTCAAACTGTAGAAATCAGTTCTACTCCCTGAATTTTGTATCTCTGTACAATGTGCATAAAGCAATATATAACCAGTTATTGTACTTTCAAAGCTGTAGTAGGAGTGTAACGCTTTAGGTAAACTACCTGTTGACCAACAGAAGCATATAAAAATTAATTGGGCTGTTTGATCCAAAGCACTGTGATCTAACACTCTGAATACAATAGTAAATGAAGAGGGCCTCATGGTGTCTGTGCCAGATAGCAGCTCAGTACTCAAGGCCTTGTAGACACCAGATTGATTAGAATCATATGCAATTCAACCAGAGAGCACCCAAAATGCAGGCAGGCTTTCTGAGAAAACCAAATGGATGTTGCTGACTACCCTGGGCATGTGGGGGTGCTCAGTCAATTAAGTTACAAAAGGAAAAAAATTTAAAGCTGAGCATACTACATACATTATATACACACATACAGATACTACATTACATTACATACTACTGCATTAACTTTACTGAGCATACTAGATACGTTAAGCATGCAGCAGCCACTTCTAATGCAAGCTAAACCTGACATTAAGAAATATATGCTAAATATATTCAGGAAAATATTACATACAGAGTTAATAATGTTTTTACTGACTTAAAAGTTATGGTAGGAAACAATAAGGGAAGTATCCATGTTGCCCACTTTAACAGCCTATAAAACAAGGCTAGGCTTCCTTTACAGCAAATATAGAGGGACGAGTATCTCAGAGGTAATTTCAGAGGATTCAAGCTAGACAGCAGTGCAAGTCCTATGGAGGGCAACCAGAACACTAACTTCCTGCTTACTATATTGCTGTGAATTGTTCTCTGGAGGTGCCAACTCTTCTCCACTGATTACAGAAGGTGCCTAAACTCCTTGCTTAGAAACCTAATTTGGTATCTAAAATCAGATGTAGTGAATACTTCCTGAATATTTACTGAGACCTCAATTTTCAAACTGGCCAAGTGATGGGCTTTAATTAAATACTAATGAGTTTAAAGCTTAATTTTCATAAGTTCTGCAAAAAAAGTCCACCAGAGGCAGTGACCAGTGGACAGTGAAGTTAACGTCACATACATGCCCTTGCAACTGCTGATCTTCAAAGTCCATATAGCACTGAAGCAAATACATGCTAACAACCTTTTTAGTATATAAACACCAAGTGTAATTGATTTTACCTCCACTTCTACTGGTATAAATACAAAGCAATTTGCATACAAGGCAATTTCAGTATTGGAAACTGATGCAGAATAAACATCATGCCCATTGCCTCATATGTCTGTGTATTGTAAAAAACAGCTATCCCTTTCCAGTGAGAGTTTTAAGGCGAAGCAATATTTTGATTTTCTCATCCTGATACAGATTAATTTAGCATAAAATAAAATAAACATATTTATGAAAGATACAGCAGGACAGCAATGCAGGTCACCTTTTTTCAGCATGTACTTCATAACCAATGGTCTTACAGACTTTTCCATAACAACTGCATACTTAAGCCTCTTTTCATTAAAAGACACTGGTGCTGAGCTCTATTACATTTTACTTACCAGTCCAGAATTTAGCTATCTAGGGTAAGTTAGTCATCTAGGTCTCCCTCTGCCATCAGTACAGTGGCAGGTACTTCCAGGGGATGAGTCACCTCATCTATTTTAGACGCATATCTTAGAACAGGATGAATCACTCTGAAAATCCCTCTCCCCTCAGCTTACAGAGGAAGCCCAGACAACTAGCTTAGCCAGGACACCTAACTTTTTGCCAGCTAAAGAAGGTGCCTCCTACTTAGTGTTCTTGCAAAAAAGATGTCAGTTAGAAAAGAGTGCTTCTTTGAATGTAGAAACATGTCAACTAATGGCAATATAGAGACATGTTCATGCTGAACCATCAGACCATAACAGCATTAAATCAATATCAGTCTGCTTTGTTTCTGACCTTGAGGTGAAAAATTCTCTATTCCTCTGCCAACTTTTTGTGATAACTAATTCACATTTGAACATGTTGATAAGGCAGACGCAGCTGGGCAAATACCCTAGCAAGCACCAAGGTCATAAATTAGTGACTGGGGAGTAAATTTTTTCTAGCCAGTTCAGGTAGTCTTTAATCCCCGTTGGTTAATACTGCCTGTTGTTTTTAAAGCCTTCTGATTTAAATTCATACACAACTGCTTTCATACCAATTGCATTCAAAATACACAATTAGATTCAGAAGAGAATGAAGTGCTATCACAGCGGTATATGCCTATTCTTTTTTTCCCTTCAAAATGGGCTGGATAGGGAAAAAGAAATCTGCTAATTAAATTACAAAATTTTGAAGAGGTCAAAATAGTGTAACACACACCAAGCTCTAATTCAAAGAACCCGGGAAGCAGTGCAATTTGGATTTGTCATCCTTTGACACAGACTGTAACAATATAGTCAGGAGTTTTAGAGAACCATGCATCCTTTTTCATTCTTTCTCTCCCTCTGGGGTCACTGCACTGTGATCTATTTTTACTCAGGGAAAAAAAAAAAAAGGAGTTCTCATTTTTACAACAAGTTGGATGCTCCCGTATCTCATATTCAATCAGAGAACATTTCAGAAAGACTAGCGTCCTCCTTTCAACCTGCTTTGAAGCCTTTCTACTGGTTATAGACATCATACATCCTCATTACTGTAACCATAAAAAACGTACTTTATTAAAAGTGGGGGGAAAAAATGAGCTTCCAATGCCTCAGGAATAAAAGGTATTGAAATATTTTCTTTAAAAATGCAAAAGCTAAATAAGGAACAAAAGCAGCAGAAAGATAATAAATACAATACATGCCCCCAAATTTTAAAGATACTGATCCAGTTGTTAACTACTTTTCCTTCAAATTCCATCTTCAGTACGGTTTGCCCCTAAGATGAAACATATGATGAAACTGGTACTAGCTTATGTTCCTGAATTTTCCATCAATTCTGTGTTGCCAGTTTATTCATGAAGCCTCTTGTACCAAAAAAGTAACTTAAAGAGGGAGGGAAGGGAGGTGAGAGAAAGATGAAAAAGGTGGAAGAAAGAAAAGGGCAGGAATGGTAGTTATCTTGGAATTGACAATGTCTTACTGATTACAACAGGTGACAACTTTGCATTACCAAACAACAAATTTAACTATAGAAATACAGGTCATGTTTTACCCATGGCATCTTTAAGAAGGAAGACAACCTCCACCACCATTACCAATATTCCCATGCACTTCCAAGGCTCACTGGTGTGCTACATTAGGTCCATGCCACAAACCTCATCCTTTCCTTATACTGGTGTGAGTTCAGCCCCCCTGTATGAAACATCCAGTAGATGTAGAAGACTGCATTTCACAAGAGTCTCCTCTCCTAGCCTGTAACACTAGAAACTGTACAATATTCAAAATCAGAGCTGTTTTGTTTGGCCTTGCCTTAGCACATTGATCACAAAGCCTGTTCCAGTTCTCCAGACAAATGTGACACTCAACTAAGTTTTTAGTTTCATGTTGAAACCTTGCCCTTGAAAAAATATCATCTGATAATCTCCAAGATTTGCTGTTTTCACAAACTTACATGCCAGGTAAGTTGTTTCTTAAATGTGCAAACGTTTGACTGAAGAGATAAATCTTTCCTGCCTAGCCCAGCAAAACCCTCAGTGTAACTTCAACATGTGAATGCCCTTAACAGATCTATTTCATACTGTCCCAGTTAATACCCAATTGAAGGTGGCCACTGAATGTAAAGATAGGCATAATGATTTATGTCAGAGTTTTCTTAACAACATTTTACATTGAGACTATATTATGAAATAATAAAATAGGGACTTATCAGATATCAGAGGCTGTTCACAACTGTATGAAGTAAAGAACAAGAAAAATTTGTGGAGCATAAAGGAATTGATTTGCAGTTTACAGCTCCACCCAATTACAGCCAAAAAAGCTTTAATAAAAGGTATCATGTTTGTGTTCATCTAATTTCTAGACACATTTCAGTGCTGACAGCAGTACAATGGTACCACCTTCTTGCTCCTTAGCAATGCTCTTTTCTACACTTGATACTCATCTTAAATCAGGTCCAATTACATTTGTTCATTTATTTGTTCATGTGTTAGCACTGCAATAGCTTTAGCCTCTTCAGCAAAACATACTGTGAATCCACTCTGGTTCATTTTTCATTCCTTAAAGATCAGTTGATGAATTGCCTCCTTCTGTAACATCAGAATTATACTTAATCCTGAACTTTCTTTTCATATCAGCTTATTAATAAATTTGCTAGCACCAGCAGCATGATCAAATCTTCAGTAAGGTATCTAGTTTTGCAGGCAGCTAGCTGTCCAGTACGTATGCGTAAGTTGCCTTTCTGCTTACTAGAAGGCAAATGAAGTCTGCCGCTTTCAGCAACTTCAGGAAGCTTCCCAGATAATGGTACTGAAATAAACAATATCCCCACCTACAATCAGCAAAAATGACACTACAGAATTCTCCATACATCGTGTCTTGAATTCTTTTCCAAGCTCTCATGAAATAATCACTTTCTGTACTGCAGTTGGGAGTGAAGATGGCTGCTTTTGCTCCCATGATTTAGGAGAAAGTCACCATACTGCTCTCATGTTGAATCAATTCCACTGGATCCCCACTCACATTGCAATCAATTTAAAAGTGATTTTCATTTCCAGAATCCTTGCACCGCTTACCCCAAGATCTCTCACAAATCTTATCACCTATTACACTGCATTTACAGCATCATCTCTTGAACAATCTGACATCAGTTCTCTTTATAATAATCTGTGCCTATGACACAGACATGAATTACCTATCTCATTTCACATCCTTGATTTAAAATATAACTTTTCCCTGTTGCCTGCTTGATCTGTTTTCTCTGCCACCAGCCTTATGACTGACTTATTTGATTCATGCTGGAGAATTTTCTGTTAGTATACTATTCATGGCCTACTTTGTGTAGTATTCTTATATTTTACAAATAATCTGGTTAACATCTTAAACAAATCCAATCTTAAGTCAGACTTTCAGATTGATATGTAACAATATGGTCTTAGTTACTTCATGAGAATTTGGGTTCTGCCTCAGGGACGGAATTAAAATAAGAGGTCAAGTTTTGAAAATAAAACCCATTAGCTCCTGATGTTTCCCTTGTAGTTATTTTTTCACATTGAAAACTACAACCGCAATGATGTCTTAATTCTAAAGTTTTTCCAGGTTCCTTTTTGACCAATTGTTATTGCAGTATTACAGAGACTGTATTAGTTTATACTTAGGTGGAAATGAAGATGGAGAAATGCAATTCCTTATTATTAAAAATCAAACCAGAATGATAGCAGCACAGGCATATGGAAAAACCTGAAATTTTCTTAAGAAAGAAATCGAGGAAAAACTCTGGAGGATCATCTTTCTAAACATGGCTTTGAATCTTGGTTTTATGTACCTCACAAAATTTTTTTCTAAGCAATTCTTAATGTTAATTACTACATTAGGATACACTTTTATTGGCTATATAAATAATTTCTATTACTAACTTAAATCTTCATGGTGCTACTGCTACATCTCAGCTTTGTACTTCATAACAAACAAAAATAGCTCTAACGTATACACCAAACACTTGAACTAAGCAAAACTATCATGCCTTTCTTTTCCTTTCTAATGGCCACCCACAGTCATTACAATCCTCCCAGTAGCAGCATAACTGCTGTATGTAAACATACCTGCAATATAAGGCACTTATGCCCTGCAAACTTCTAAAACTTAATTTTTCCTGGCTCACCTTTCTGCAAAATTAAACCACCTCCACAGTCAGCTGCAAGTAATGATGATGACCCCCTGGAGCTGCATTTACTGAGTGTTTATGATTTGAACTCCATTTCAAACCACCAGAGGAAATCTTTGATCCCATACAGCTACTCCATGATTCTCTCAATGCCTGGTAACTTGGTTAAGCCTTTAAGTTACTAAAAATTAATAATTTTAATTCAATGACCGTTCCCCAACTTAGTCTTATTTAATTCCTATTTCAGCATTTAATTCCCATTTCATCTAAGTATGAAGAGTCTCAAGTACCTCTCAAGTATCATACATACACTTGGTATGTATCTGCCATGCTGATGCTCTTTTATTTCCTGCATTCTGTGATACACTGGTATTTAGGGTCACTACACGTCCACACATTTGAATGACAAGAAGTTGCAAAGAAAGAAAGAACCTTGACAGATTTTCATTTGTCATTTTATTAATTTTTCATTCTGCTCCAACTGGGAGACAGGAAAATCCTCTATGAATTATTTTGAGCTATTTTGTGCTAACTCTTCTCCTGAAGTCTTTATATATATTGGCAAGGCTGCCTAAAATCTTTACCACGGAAACGTCTATTGCCCCACAACTGAACCTTAGTTACTGCTAAGGTGCATTATAAATTTCCCCAGAAATTCCTGGTGTGTTTGTAAGTTCAAGGCCTTATCTCAAGCAATATTTAAGCAAATATATTCTAATGTATTTTAGAAAGTGAGGATGGTTTTGCCTAAAACATGGGCTAAGCTAAAATCTGTTTTAATTACAGCCTTTAGCATGCTAATTGTGTATCATTAAGAACAAAGAGAACTCAATTTTTCCTAATGTAATAAAAATTTAAAGGCAAAATAAATGTGAGAGGTATGTAAGAGAAATACTTCCTAAACCTTGGGGGTTTAAGTGTCTGCAATTGTTGTGATTGCTCTGGAGTTTGCAAGTGTTTCTGGCTAGGGGCATGAGCTTGAACCAAAGCAACAACTCTTGCCAGCTCTGAGGATGACACCTTCTCTGAACAGAGTGATCCAGAAGTCCCCTGTATTTGCTGGAAAGCTGTAAGCTTCTGTCAGACATACAGACAGGTTTTTCCAACATGCTGCACATAGGTACTATGCAGATTATCCGAAACAAGAACATATGAAAGGGCTTTACAGAGGGAATGTAAAGCTTGGAATAAACAGAGAATTGAAAATAATCTCAAAAAAATGAACTTGATTTGCCTTCTTTGAAGTTAAAGTGATTAGAATGGAGCAGGCTGGGATTTATAGACTTCACAGGCTGTGGGAGTGACTTCAAAAGCAGAGGTGATAGATGAACATGGTTTTTTCAGACATGCATTGACAAAAATGCAACATGGTTTCAGGGCTCTTCTAACAACAGGAAGAAAATAAAAGGAAAACAAAAAGTTCTAATTTTAGTGTCTGTCAGTCATCCATGCAATTTTGATTGTCCTTGTGCTCAGGACACTCACCTTGGATGCACCTCCAGCAGAGCAAAAGGCTAATAAGTACTGACAAATTCTCAGTAAATACACATGACACACACAGAGGCAGGAACTACCAGGACCATTTTTAAACGTTAGCTTCGAAAACTACTCAAACCCACTCTGTGCTCTATTCAAAAATAGGATCTGAACTGAGATTTCCCATGACCAGTACTGCATCATATGCTGCTCTGCCTTCTCCCCCAGCACACAGGTTTCTCAGCCACCTACTTCTGTTTCTCTGGTAGTACCATCCCACTCTCTATGAAATACTTAAATACCAGGAGCAACAAGATGCTGTTAACTTCCTGTTTGGGACAATCTGCTACATGAAGGATATCTGAGTTCTATGGTTAAAATCTTCTCAAAGAAGGAAAATGAACTTATCTACAATTTAATTTCACTTCTGGGCAGAAGTGGAGAAAACATAATTGCCACCAGAGATTCCAGACCCTCCAACCAAGAAAATATTTCCAGCTAAACTATTCAACATACATTTCATTAATAAATTTGAATTTATCTCCTTTGTATTTTAGTGAATGCTGTATCTGCCATTTTCTGTCTTACTGCTGGTACACTTCACTAGTGATCTTACCTTAAAGTAAGCTTAAGAAATATTGCAAATTTGCATTAAAAAATTAAACTGATTCTCATAGGAACTGGTTTTCCAGCTTCCTCAAATGGTTGCATGCTCTTTGCAGTAAAAATATAGTAAGTGGTTTACAGACTTCAATCAAATTGTGCATGTGAACTAAGTTATTCAGCATGCATGAGTTTTTGCAGAACATGACCTGAGCATCCTACTGTCTCAGTGATCTCTATTTAACAGTTCTGCCTAATATAAAAAGATCCAAGTTTGCAGACTTCTTGAATTAGTAGGGTGTTCCTGCATGCTTTGTGACACTTTCTCAAGCAGCCTTAGCCTTGATCAACTCTGCATGCACCTACAAGCCAAGCAATAAAACACAGAACACTGCTTTCTGTTCTACATCATGTTTTGAAGATTCTAAAATAGCTCATGGATAACAGACAAGTTGCTACATAAATATTTACTCAAACAAATATTTATTACGCATATGTGTTACAAGAACTACTTTTACAATATATTTTACTCTCTTTGGTGGTTCCTAAAATGAGACTTTCAAGTTGATTCTAAGGGAATTCTTTCCCTAGAAGCAGGAGGGCATGCCCTTAATTATGTGGGTTCTGCAGGAAATAGAAGGCACAATTATAGTCGTGTTTAGTCATATGAGATGCAGAGTATCTACAGTATCAGGCTATTCTCATACACATCCCTTATCCACATAAGGCGAGATCACTTACTTCTCCCCTTCAGCCCACTCTCCCTTACTCACCTATGGTAACACATTCTCACCTCTTTCAAGTATAGCACATTTAGCATATAAGCAGGAAAGCTAATTTCCACCAGGCTGCACAAGCAAAAGAACCGATTTATTATTCTCTGTATTTTTGAATTTGCTTCTCTGGCAATTCTAATATGCAAAGCTCTCAGGAAAATGAGCAAGGATGAAATCAATAGGTTTCTACAGTAATTATTGAAAATTTATCCTAACAGTTTACATAGTTTTATGGCCGATTCCTGATACGCAATATGTTGATTAGAAAAATATACATAATACTTATAAAACTAAAACCAATATTTTACAGTAAGTTCTGAGAAACTTTACAGCATTTTTAAAAGGACATTAAATTATTTAACCATAATGGCAAAAGCATCAGCTGAAGAGGACTTAAGGTAGAAAACCAATGTAGAAACAGATTATTCGAGTTCTACTAAGTGACATGATTGTTTTGTTAAACTGAAACAATGCTAGACAAGTATTAAAAGTTCAGCTTCAGGTTACTATCTAAATTTAGTGCTTGGCTGTCCATGCAAACAACTGAAATTATTCTTCTAAACTATTTAAGTAGTATTGCTTTCCTGTTTTGCCCTTACTTCTGAATACAAGATAAATATTCTATGAAAGCAAGCAGTAGTCTCAAATAATTCACAGAATAAATTTAAATTCTTCTTTGTTAATCCTATCAGTAACAATGAAAAACGACCCACAGCAGTTCCTTTTAATTAAAGTACACTAATTCTTTTTAAAGAAACCATGAGAAGTCAAACAGATCTTAAACTGCATGACTTCACATTCCCATAAATCCTTGTCCTTTTGCACAGCCATGTCTCTTCAAGTCCTTGCGTTGCCATAACAGACTGCATTCACTGGACTCCCTGCAGCCTACCCTAGAGCAGCAAAATGGAGTAAAAAGAAGAGAAACAAAGAGGGGTGAGCTTAACAGGAATCATAGAATGGTTTGGGTTGGAAGGGACCTTAAAGCTCACCTAGTTCCAATCCCCCTGCCATGGACAGGGACACTTTCCACTTCATGTACACTTTCATGTTGCTCCAAGCCCCATCCAACCTGGATTTGAACACTGCCAGGGATGGGGCTGCCACAGCTTCCCTGGGCAACCTGTGCCAGTGTCCCACCACTCTCACAATGGTCAAGGCTGCATGCTGGGTAGACTGTATAACTTTTGAAACATTTGTGTTTATACTTCCTGCTACAAAAGGAAGGAACCTTGGAATTATTTTTATAAAATGAGCTCTATTTTACAAATATTTTTCCTTTTCAGGGAGAAAATTTTTAGTAACTCTTTTTATAGCAAACAACTGTTTGTTCCACTAGCAGCCCACAATTAGAACAATATTAATAACAAACAGCAAGGTTATTTCTTGTTTTTGCTATTTGGGATCAGCATGCCCACACAGCGTCTACCCTCACCCAGTCTGTGCCAACCCAACAGCAGACTGGGATGGGGGGTGTCTTCCAAGGGTCCCAATGGCAGCCGGGGCCTACAGCCTTATCAGTTCACAGCGGCTGGAGCTCCGGGTAACGGATAACCCGACTGGTCAGAGAGGAGGGGAACGGCGGGCATATGGCAGGTGCTGTTTAGCTTCGATTTGGGGAAGAGGTGCCATTTTCCCAATTTAACGCTAGGGGAATCGGGCAGTGGTGAGCGAAGAGCAGTGACACATAGCAGCTACCTATCTTCTTCCACAGCGCGGCGGAAACAGCACCGCGGTGGCCCCTTGGCGGGAGCGTTATTCCAGAGAACTCACTCCCCTTCTGCCTGCGGCTGAGGGTGAACGAAGCCGAGAAGGGCGCGATGCCGCACCACACCCTGCCAGGCAGCCCACAGACGGGCCGCTCCCGCCGGGCCTGAGACACCCGCGCTCGGCACCCTACCGCAAGGACGGGAGTTAAATGCGCGGACCAGGCCGCCATCTTAGCTGTGGGCATCCCTAAGCGGGAGTGGGGGACGCCATGTCTATCGAGGGCGGTTGTCCAGAGTAGCGCGGACAGGGAAGAGACGCCTGCCGCCGCGGTGCGCGTCCCCTGCGGCTGAGCCTGCCCCGTGCTGCCGCTGGCACCCGCCCGTGACTACGCCCGCGGACGGAGCGCTGCAAGCGGACTCCGAGCTGCCGCTCTCGGCGGGGGCTGGTGAGGCTGGGCGAGCGCGGGGACACCAGGAGCAGTGGGCGGGCGGCGGGTCAGGCCCGCCCCGAGCTGAGGCGCCGCCGCGATGGATGGCAGTGCTGGGTCCGTGGCGGGGGGGGGAGGCAGTGGGGAGTGAGTGCTCCTTTGGCCGGCACAGGGGGAAGAGTGTAGGTGCCGGCTGAAATAAAACTTCGAAAGGCCTGGCTGCGGGATCCTCGGTGAATAATGGAAATGTTTCTACGCACACACACCCGGGGGAAGTGGGAGTGGGAAGAACCGGCCGTTAGTTGTGCGTGTTCCCTGTGGGCTTCTGTCTAGGGGTGTGCATGTAGGATGAGGGAAAGGCTACTGGATTGTGTTCCCGCGGGGTCCGAAAACAGCCGGCCCTGAGAAAGTGCTTTCCTTTGGAGTTTCCTCTCTGAGGTGCCCTAGGCTTTGGTGGGAGATGAGGCTGTTTCTCCTTTGCCTTTTTGTGGAGGCAAAACCGTGATTGGTATCACTGAAGATAGTGTAGCAACACTTTGTTTTATTTCTCTCATGAGAAGCCATAAGCAGTAACAGACTTCACTGCCGGGTTTGAATGCCTTGTTTTTCTGTGCGAAGTACAAAGTTTTTACAAGAGGTCAGAGGTCTGAAATCCAGGCTGTAGAGCTGGTTAAGCTGTTAACTCGGGTCAGGTCAGTCGCTTTTCTTCATCACTGGTTATATTGCTGTCCACAGAGAACAGGTGCTACCCATCTAACATGAAGAGCACTTAGCAGGAGCAAGGGTGACTGAGATGCTTGTTTCTCTGTAACTTGTAATACCACCAGACAGGATTCATGCTAAAGATTATGGAATAATTTAGGCTGGAAGGGGCCTTCAGAGGCAGCCGTGACCCAAAGCTGGGCTGACTTCAGAATAGCATCAAGTTACCTGAGATTTCCTCTAGTAGAGACTTTAATTGGTAGCTCCTTTGTATGAGTACTCAGATTCCTGAAAGGTAAAATGCTTTTAGTCAACTTGACTGTATCTATTAACCAACCTGCCTCCTTTTCAAGGCCTCTTTCCTCATAGAAGGGAGAGTATACTAATGATTCTTTTTTTCCAAAACAGGCTAATTACGTGTAACCTGTGTATGCAACTGAAAACCTTCACAGGAATTTGGCAGGATGAAGCCTGTCATTGTGGTTCATGGTGGAGCTGGACGGATCTTTAAAGAACGAGAGCAGGGAAGTCGTGATGGTGTTGTCAGAGCTGCGCTGCGAGGTTATGGTATCATGAAACAGGGAGGCAGTGCCTTAGACGCAGTTGAGGAGGCAGTGCGATCAATGGAAGATGATCCTCATTTTAATGCAGGTAATTTTTCAAAAATTAATTGGGTTTCGAATCATCGTGTATTTCATGTGTTTTATCCTGATGCTTTTGAATATGCTGGCATGCATTTTCTTGGAATTATGCATATTGTGGTGGAATAAATACTGAGTCACAAAATAGTTGATTTTTCTGTATAATAAAATAGCATGGTTTCTCTGTAGTTTTTTGTGATTACATGTAGGCAGAGGAGTTACTCTTTTCTCATTTTCCAGTGATTTATACCTGCCATTTTGTTCTTGTGGTGCAATATTACTTTTCTGTAAAACTTCGTTACTGTGGTGTGTATTCAGTTTGTGTGGACTCCTGAATAGAGTATATGTTTAGTTAATATTCATGTTTAAGGCACTTGAATATAGCTTGCAGCACTGTTTAAGCCTTGATGCTTGACCTTTGCCTATTGCCAGAGGAGTACTGTACTTGGGGATTTTAGCTGGTTTTCTCTTAATTAATGCTTCCAATTAGTGATTTTGTAAATAATATTACAGAAGTAATGCAGTAATGGTATATGAATCATGAATTTAGATGGTAAGGGTTCATAATTGCATTTCCTAATAATTAATGTTAATTAATGTCAGTTATTGAATATTTTTCTTCTATTCTTGTGACCTCAAATTTATTATTTTGATGAATTTTGGTGAAAATATTTCTGTATTGTCACCAAGGTACGTCAGGAATGAACATGGGAGGAAAGACCTGTCAGACTCTGTTCTGGATAACAGAGCTATTAGTTACCAGCAAGCTTAGTTTGCAGAGATTCTGTTGTTTCTTCTCACCTTGTAGTTGAGAGGCAGGGAGAGTTTTTTACATTACATGAAGCTTTCAGTGTTCTTTCACTGACTTGGGTTGAACATCTTGATTTTAGAGGATTCAAGCTGAAATCATGGACCAGCCTTAGAGGTATGGTGTGTACTGTTAACGTCAGCAGACATTCTTTCATTTACTTAACTGGACTTTGAGCCTTAAGCCCTTTTTCAGGTTTGACTATTCTAATTTAAATGGCAAGTAGACTGGTAATCACAGATGCATCTAATTGTGTTAACACTCATCAGATACAGCTGCTCTCAGTAGTGGGTGAAAATGAGCTGAAAGCTATATGAAGAGGGCCCTGATTGGAGTGGCTGCTTGAAACTCACTGTGTGATATTTATCTTTGTAAAAGATAAATCAGTTTTACTGTAATATTTTCTAGGAAAACATAGACATTGCTAAGACAATGATAAATATTGGGGAGAATGGGCATAACAATCAAGTTGTGTCCTTTTGAATGATAGGGTTTACCATGCTGTATAGATGCATCTTGAAGTAGGCTTGGTAGTGGGGCTTAGAAGCTATACTGTTCTCTGAAACTACAATTGTAGTGACTTGTGCAGTATAATGAAGTTCTGTTTGTGATGAGGAAGTGGCCTTGTTTATATTTCCTTCATGTGAACTCTGACCAGAAGTAGTAACTATGTTGGTGTGAATATTCCAGGTAAAAAAACCCTGTCGTCATATAGCAATCCTTGTGCGCTCTTTCCTCCATAGCCTTTGCAGACCTCCCCCACCCAGTGCTACTGTCAGTGGATACCATAGCCTCAGAGGCATGTATTCCCTACCCATTGTGCTGGAAGACAGGTGAAAAGGAAGTTTATAACCACAAAAGGAAGGATTCATGCTCCCTCACATAACCTGAAGCTTAGTGTCTAGCCTTGCAGAGGTGTACAGACTTTCACAGCGGCCAGTGGAATGAGAAAGGGTGGCTATACAGCTCTCTAAGACAAGTGGGATGAATTGTGCTTCGAGGGCACCTGTCTCTCTTCATTGACTGTAAAAGGAGGCTGTCTGCAACTGTTTTTTGCTCAGGAAATTTTAGGGAATCCTAAAACACCATGAGAGGTGTCCAGTAGTCTAGGATACTATTAATGCAGTGGTAAAAGGGGCAGATAGAGCTTACTCTGGAACCATGGTTCTGGTCATTGATATTTGAGAAGGGAGTACCCTAGTTCTAATGCAAATTTTGTGATGATGAGCTTGAAAGCCTACCTTGACAAAGAGTTTAAAGAAACAAAGACTTATTTTTTATACTATCAGAAAGGATAAGCCGGAAGAATGTTAGCACAGATGGCACGAGGCTCCTTCAGGCTCTTTAGAGATTAGTCTAGAAACTAACAGGTTCTGAATGATGCAGGTTTGAACTTTGGTATCATTTATGCAGTCAGAGAGGGGCAAAAAAAATAGCTTTTGAGTGAGTGAGTGTCTATGTGTGGCAGGGGGAGTTTTGGAGATTACAGATTTTGTTGCCTCCTGTAGCATCAATTTGATAGGTGGAGCACTCAGTGGATAAAGAACTGGTTGGATGGCCGCATGCAAAGAGTTGTGGTCAATGGCTCAGTGTCAGGCTGGAGGCCAGTAACAAGTGGTGTCCCTCAGGGATCAGTGTTGGGACCAGTCTTGTTCAATGTCTTTGTCGCTGACATGGACAGTGGGATTGAGTGCGCCCTCAGCAAGTTTGCTGATGACACCAAGCTGTGTGGTTGGGTGGATACGTTGGAGGGAAGGAATGCCATCCAGAGGGACCTTGACACGCTTGTGAGGTGGGCTGATGCCAACCTCATGAAGTTTTAACCATGCCAAGTGCAAGGTCCTACAGCTGGGTGGGAGCAATCCCAGGCACAGCTACAGGTTGGGCAGAGAAGAGATTGAGAGCAGCCCTGTGGAGAAGGACTTGGGGGTGGTGGTCAGTGAGAACATGAACACGAGCTGGCTTCAGTGTGCACTTGCAGCCCAGAAAGCCAACCGTATCCTGGGCTGCATCAAAAGGAGTGTGATCCTGCCCCTCTACTCTGCTCTCGTGAGACCTCCCCTGGAGTATTGTGTGCAGTTCTAGTGTCCTCAACGTAAAAAGGACATGGAGCTGTTGGAACAAGTCCAGAGGAGGCCCACGAGACTGATCAGGGGACTGGAGCATCTCCCATACAAAGACAGGCTGGGAAAGTTGGGGCTGCTCAGCCTGGAGGAGAGAAGGCTGCGTGGAGACCTGATAGCAGCCTTCCAGTATCTGAAGGGGGACTATAGGGATGCTGGGGAGGGATTCTTCATTAGGGACTGTAGTGACAGGACAAGGGGTAACGGGTTCAAACTTGAACAGGAGAGGTTTAGATTGGATCTAAGGAAGAAATTCTTTCCTGTTAGGGTGGTGAGATGCTGGAATGGGTTGGCCAGGGAGGTTGTGAGTGCTCCATCCGTGGCAGTGTTCAAGGCCAGGTTGGACAAAGCCTTTGGTGGCATGGTTTAGTGTGAGGTGNGGAGAGGTTTAGATTGGATCTAAGGAAGAAATTCTTTCCTGTTAGGGTGGTGAGATGCTGGAATGGGTTGGCCAGGGAGGTTGTGAGTGCTCCATCCGTGGCAGTGTTCAAGGCCAGGTTGGACAAAGCCTTTGGTGGCATGGTTTAGTGTGAGGTGCTCCTGTCCATGGCAGTGGAGGTTGTAAGGTCCTTTCCAAACCTAACTATCCTGTGATTCATACCTTCAGGTCTGGTATGTTGGTATTGAAGTCTTGTGTCAAGAATTATTAACAGTGTTTTCTGACCTTTTGTTTTAACAGAATGTTTGTTTAGTGTTGGTTTAACAGAAATAAAACGTGGTTTAGCTCTGTACAATGTTCAAGTCTTTCTACCCTGTGATAACGATATGTCAGTATTAAAAAAGAACCCTAAACCCAAACCTGTTTGCATTGTCTCATTTTGTGTATCATTAATTTTCAATTAGGTTAGTGATAACGCTGATAATTACAGAAGAAAGTAACTACCCAGCACTTTATTACTTTTTTTTTTTTTTTTCCGGTTCCTTCATCTGCTGTTTTTATGTGGTAATGAAGAACTTGCTATTTCAAGCTTCTGTTACAGTAGAAAGTGGACACTTTTATTCTGCTCCATCCATTTTGACAGTTTCTTGGAATGTTATGTGATGTTAATCTGTTGATAGGGTTGCACACTATACTGTTTTGTTGGGTTATTTTTATGTTATATCCTCCTTTGGAAGAACTATAAAGGTAAAATAATTGTATGTGCACTTGAAGTGATCTGGGGTATAAAGAATTCTGTTCACGGTTGATTGTTGTTTTAAATTTCCTACCTAATATGTAATTTTGGATAGGATTGGAAGTGTGCTTTCATCCTATAAAATAAAACTCAGTCTTAAAGTAGACGTTGTACCCTGTGAGACTTCTGTTAAAGTTTGGATTTTCTGGTGATACTCAGCAGTATTATTGCTGGTTTGTTTGCATTCAGGAGATACTTTCAGTAAGTCAGACAACAAACTGGGGAAGATTGTTTCGTGAGATCTAGTATTCTAACCACCTGATGGTTAGTTCTTAATGACTTCTCTTTTTCCCTTCCTCCCTGTTCTTCTTTTTTTTGCTGGTTTATTTTTGTTTGTTTTGGTTTTTTTTTTTGTGTCTTTAGGCTGTGGATCTGTTCTAAATGAAGAAGGTGAAGTAGAAATGGATGCCATAATCATGGATGGAAAAAATTTAGACTCTGGAGCAGTATCTGCAGTTAAATGCATAGCAAACCCAATAAAACTTGCTCGACTTGTTATGGAAAAGGTATGTTGTATGTATACTTGAGTATGAAGCATTTTTTCCTTAGAAACTTCTGTATATTGATACATCTCAATGATGATGTTTGTGTAGTGCTTTAAAGCAGGAAAGAAAGGGAAAAAGGATTGTAGTGTTTGGAAACTATGGTCATGACCACAGAGAACTTTTATTTTAAGGGTTTTTGAGAGGTATTTATTAAAAATAGCATTCTGAGGACAGTTCTGTCATGCAATTGAGTGCTCATGGGAAAATTGACCTGTACATGTTGATCTCCTGTAGCTCCACAGCTGGTATAAATTTGAAAGGTAATAATAAAATCCAACTGTACAGGACCAAGTAGAATCATGCAGGCATAAACCTATGAAATTTTGTGGTAAAGTGTGTTACACTTTGCCCAGATACAACAGAATCTGTGGAGATGGTAGAGCTTAAATGTAGATGTTGGCTGGAATTGCTTGATAGATCTTGAAGTGAGCTTCTGCTACTTCTGCATCAGGTATTGTATATGGGAATACCAAATGATGTGACTCTTCTGTTCATCTTGGACAGGAATTCTGGAGCACCAACCCAGGCTATTTCACAGTACATGTCAGAGTGTATTTTGTTTTGCTGTGTATGATTAAAAATATTTTAAGCTCTGTGACCCATGGGTCATAAGACTGTAGTATTTTTACTGAAGTCCTAAGCATGTCAGAGTGCTTGTTTCTGAGTGATTTAGAGATCCCTCGCTGTCTTGAGGAATTTTGAAATGTGCAGTTCCCCAGACCAGACAACCAAACTGAAAATACCTTCCCTGTCTACTTGTAACTTTCTCTTATTTCTGTTACTATCATGAAACAATATGGGCTCCATCTGGTGGTCAGAGTAGTTCTTCTAGATTGTTGCACACAGTTATCCTGTGTGCTGTTATGTTTTCAATGGGTTCAAACTCGTCCAAATTCACAGGGTAGAAGGAAGGAGGGCACCAGAATAATTTCCATTCATGATTTACTATGCTGTTGAACACGGCAGCCTTTAGTTAACATAATAAAAGCCTTTCATCTGTAATTCAGCAAATCCTTGAGAAAACAGTTAAATTCCTATTCAGTTATTCCTGTTTGTAGTGAACAAAAGTAGAATGATACCAAAATAGTTTTTTTTTTAAATGGGGCATGCAGTCCTCAGCTCAAGCTCTTCATGGATGGGCATCTTGTTAACATTAGAGCACTGTTTCATTGATATAGGTGAACTGTGTCTATATTTTCTCCTACTATATCATCCACCCCTTTCCATTAGACAAAGGAGAATTTAGCCTAGAACATGAGACTGCCTCAAAGCAAAAGTGCGAATTTTTGCTGTGCTTTGTGCACTGCGAGGATTGTTAAGTAAAGAACAGTGATGGCAGTTGCAGAAATCTGGGGATTTTTCTCTTCCCCATTTCCCATTAACATGAACTGAATTTGACAACCCAAAACCTTACCCTAAAAGCTTATTCCTCTGTATGCAAGACCCAGGGAACTACAGACAAGTCAAGTCTCACCTCTATTCCCTGCAAAATCTTGGAGCAGATTCTCCTGGAAGGCGTGCTAAGGCACATGAAAAACAACAAGGTGCTTGGTGACAGCCAGCATGGCTTCACTAAGGGGAAATCCTGCTTGACCAATTTGGTGGCCTTCTACGATGGGGCTACGGAACTGATGGTCGGGGGTAGAGCAGTTGACATCATCTACCTGGACTTGTGCAAAGCTTTCGACACTGTCCCACACGACATCCTTGTCTCTAAAT
>NDXB01010367.1:9142-27808 GCA_002631895.1 Agapornis roseicollis
CCCAAATAACAACCAAAAAAAAACCCCAGACAAACACAAAACCAGAAACCTGAAACTGTTAGTTGGTAGCATTGTCTTCAGATACGGGAATAATACCACTTCTGGTTTATCACCCTTCTTATATTTGATTTACTCATAGTAAAATCAAGTCTGTTGTGTGATACCCAGGCTAGTTGAACCCTTGGGTTTTTAGCAAAACCTCTGAACTGTACTGGTATGCTCTAGGTAAATTTCTACAGAAATAAGTATTTTTTACATATCTCTCTCTGCCTTGAAAACTTAAGTAGTCTTATTTTTGTATGTTTGGTCTTAGGAATAACTTCTGTTTTGGAGTATGAGTATTTTTAGCATCTCCATGCTGTCAGTTCATGCAGCTTTTATTGTCTTGTGTGGATGCAGCTGAGGAAATAGGATCCAGTTTTAGGTCTCAGATTTTGGCACAGCATTAGGAAAAAAAAGCCCAACAACAAAACCCTCCACTGGAATAATATGCTCTTTTAACTCCCCAGGGCCTAAGTAAACATCTTCTTTATATTAAATGTGATACTAGTTTGTTCTGTTGTGATCATTTATGTCATGGAGTTGAGGGAAATCTGACACTAGGAAAGATGGTGATTGCTATTTATTTCATTGTGCCTAACTTGTGAACAGATCCTGAGGCTGAGCAGGATTTACTGGGTTACTGGAATTTGTAACTACACTTTTCTTTGCAGTTGGTTTGAATGTTGTAAAATTTGCTTGTCATTATAATGCCGTATTTCCACTTTGCAGCATTTTTTAACAGCAATGTTTTAAACCAGAGAATATTTTGGGGAGGATGTTTTTATTTGTGCTGTTATTGTGATAAAACTGTGGAAATACATTTCAAAGTCTTGCAGTCAACATTATGCTTATGTGTAGTAGAACATGATTTAGCTATATGATGGACTTAGATTTCACAACAGTAGAGGCCTTACCTAGACTAAATCTACTTGTTTAAGATGTTTTTACATGTGTTGCAACAGGGCAGATTAGGTTCATTTTTTATTTATTCTTTAACATAGTTGTATTTGTTTGATTTTCCTCTAGCTGTAGATGTAGCTCTTACTACTGTTTAGGAATAGTTTGGGCACATTGGCTGGGACAGATAATTGTCAGGGAGAATTCTTCATTCATGTCTAGTCTTTTTTGTACCACTGACTTACTCTAATCATTCTCACTACAGTAATTAGTTAACCAACGTACATGGTCAGTCTGTAACTCTTTTAAGGTGGCTCTGTTTTACATATGAGCAAGGTCAATAGCTTAGGTATAAGTGCAGCAAAATAATTAATGACTGCTAATTAATTTATTATTATGACTTAATTTCTTCGACTATGTTTATGTGAAATTTTCTGTTAGTTATAACTGAAGAATGAAAAAAGTTCTGATAGGGAAAAGCTTGTCAAAAATCCATTTAATTCTAGCAAATTTATGGAATCATTAGTAAATTATCTTAAAATTCATTTTGTATTTGGGAAGTGTGACAGGTTTGAAACAGAATTTCATGGTTTGGGTGTGTGCTTTGAACATAAATGAATCATGATTTCAAGAATAAAACTGAATTTGATCATAACTGTAGCTGCAATGTTGTTGCTTGAGAGACACTTATTAAATAAAATGTTAATAATGGTAGATAAATTTTTATGCTATCTAAAAATTATTGTATTAAAGTATTACGTTTTTGAAATGACATGACATACTTTTATGGGTGTTTTGGTTTTCTTTCTATCTTGTTTTATTTTTTTTAATATTTTTACTTTCCTAATTACAAGTAATAGCTTGTTATATGTGAGACAGATTCTGACTTAGGTTTTTAAGCTTGCATTCGGACTTTTCCATGCTAAAAAAAAAGTGTGGTTCTAGAAACCAAAAAAACCAGACTTGTAAACTCTGACTAGTAATGGATCAGACACAACTAATACTGACTGGGAAACCTTTTAAGCAAAATGCATAATACAAAAATGCATTATTTTATGGTTTGTGGATGTTTGCAGTTTGTCTAACAAATTTTCTCATTTTCTACAGTCAATCAAGAGGAGTTCATTGCTATTATGACTGGAGATATATAGCATTAGAAGAAAAGAAGTGAACTCAGCACGTAAGGGAGGAATCATTGGCAGCTTCCATTACAATGTTTTCTACTTCCATTCATTTCTGTAGCTGGAGTGATGCATAAAGTTGCTTTCCTTACAGGACCAAAATAAAGACAGGTTATATCCATTGATAGTTCAGTACTTTGTATCATTAAGTATTATCACTAGAATAACTGATATATCATTTTAGAACAAGTAAGCAAATGCTGCATTTCAGAATGTTTGAGTAGTCATTTGTAAAATAGCTTTGTATAAGATTTCTAAATCGTATCATAAGAACCTTTTGAAATTGATTGTGTTAGCATTAGCTGTGGCCTTAGTTTTGATACATAAGGTTTGACAAACTTCCATTTTAATAAAATGTTCTTTTACTATTGCTACTTGAAAGTGGGTGCTCTTTGTAGTTTTATCTGAACTGGACTATACTGTAAAATCCTACAGGTAAAATAGTATTTTTTTCACTTACAAGCTTGTACTTCCACTGTTCTAGGTCAACAGTAACATTAAATGAGCAAGTATTTACATCTTCAAAGATGCATGTTTAATTCTGTATTACCCTTGTGTGATGGCAAAGCACAGGCAGTATAGAATCATAGAATAGTTGGGGTTGGAAAGGACCTTAAGATCATCTAGTTCCTACCCCCAAAATAGGCATGATGATAAACTCCGTCAAACTAACTTGAGATGTCAGCCACCAGATCTGATAGCTATGGAGACAATGACAGCTGTTCATGATGAGTAGGTGCACTTTCTGCAGTATTGAGTTAGAAGAAAAGCATCACAAGGAATGGACTTTTAAAGTAGTTGAAGAGACTGGATATGTTTCTGGTTTACCAGATGTCTTCCAGAGCAATTGCTATGGGTTGCTCTTCTAGATTTTCTGTATATTGGTTGTAGTTTCTTATTTTTAAAATTTCTCTCCTACATAAAAAAAAAAATACCTTTAAGTCTTTGTCAATCTTGTGTTTATTGTCAGAAAAACAGCTGGGTTGAGGACTGGTCTGGAGTACCTGGGACAAATGCTTCTCTGTTGCCTCTGGTATGGAGGGCAGTGATGTCTGGTAGTAGTAAAAAAATGGCAGTTAAGGGAATGTCATAGAACACTGCACTGGAGACTCTGGGATCTTACAGCAACAACAGTTTAACTGTGCCAACTAGTCTATCACTTCCTTAATTAATCCCATGCAACTTTGAAGGAATTAAGAACCTCCAAACAGGTAAGAACACCACATCAGAGTGCAGTGTATACCAAATGTTGCTCTGCTGACTTACTTTAGAACAGTCTTTTCAATGCCGATTTTGTTACATCAGACATTTTTGGTTTGTATTTATTCATGGGAAGGTTTCTGTGGCACAGGTTATCAGGAGCCAGAAAACGCCAATGTGAAGGTTGCATGTGCCTCATCGTGTGGAGGCTCTGCCTGAGTTGGGAGACACCTCTGGAGAACTGGTGACATAGCTTTCCCCACCACATGAGTTGCTTTCCTTGCAGCTCAGTAAATAGGAAAAGAAAAACCATGACATTTTGGCTGGCAATGAAATGGAGGTAGTTTGTGAAGGGAAACATGAGCAGAGGCACTAGGAAGAGACCTAGCTGACCCTGAGCTCAGAGCCGGACCAAGGATCCATGCTGAGCCACACTGGTGCCTGTGCAAGGAGAAAAGCAATCTGAAGGTCAGGACATCTGTGTCCATGTTGATCTCTCTCCCCCATGTGTGGTGGTTTTAGTGTGAAGCTGTGTGTGGAGAAATCCTTCAACTTTTAAACTTGTCCGAAGCAAATTTTGCAGGTTATGTGGCCCTGAACACAAATTGGGACGTGGAGCTGTTGGAGTGAGTCCAGAGGAGGCCACAGAGATGCTGTGAGGGCTGGAGCCGCTCTGCTCTGCTTGGAGATAGGCTGAGAGAGCTGGGCTGGTTCAGCCTGGAGAAGGGAAAGCTCCTTAAACGAAGACCTTAGAGCAGCTGCCAGTGCCTAAAGAGGCTACAAGGAAGCTGGACAGGAGCTTTGGACAAGGGCCTGCAGGGACAGGACAAGGGAGAGTGGCTTAAACCTGACAGAAGGGAGACTGAGATGAGCTCTTAGGCAGAAGTTCTTCCTTGTGAGGGTGGTGAGGCCCTGGCACAGATTGCCCAGAGAAACAAAAGAGATGGAGAAGAAATACATGGAGTTCTGGGATGTTGCACCTTAGTAAACTTTGTTAGCAGAGCTTTTATCACAGGTTACACAAGAACAGAGGACATCTGCACTAAATCAAGTTGCCTCATATGTTGCTTGTAGTAGCCCATAACCGCTCACAGCAGCAGAATTTTTTGTCACCTTGCCTCTAGTGGGTGCACTGCTTGCATCAGTAACCTTAACTTTTGTTTGTCAAGCCAGTTCCTATTAAGTAAACTGCTATTAAGCAGGTAACAGCTGTGACTGCTACTTGCCTTGCTGCATACCGAACTGGATCTGAAGTTAGAGCTGCACTTCTCTGACTTTTCCTTTAGGTCAAGAGCTTACAGGAGATAGTGACTGGTACCAGGAAAGCTGCTGCAGAAGTCATTTTCTGTAGTGCTCTTGGGAGAGGGATAATTGCCACTAAAGTAAGTCTGTAGGGATGCTGAGAATGTTTTCATTCTTGAGCAACAAAAGAAAAATGATTCCACAGAGGTAAGGTCAGTGTTTTTGAGTATACCTTCACTGTGGTACACTAAGGGACAATCTAATCAAATCTGTTCAGAGAGTTCCACTAAGGTGTCTCGCACATTCAGAGAAAATCACTAGAAACATCATAAGCATATAGAGAATCTGCAAGTATCTTACGTTTTTAATAGCGCAAATGGTTCATCTGCTGTAAAACTGTTGCTAAGCAAACGGAACATGTTGGCAATTACCAGCAGTCAGAAGTGATAGCTCTGAGAATATATAAGTAGGAACTTCCCATATGTAGGTCTTTGTGAAACGACACATGAATGTTTAGCCAATGGATTCCATATGTAGGTCTTTGTGAAATGACACATGAATGTTTAGCCGATGGACATTGTATGTACCACTTTTTAGCCCCTTCTCTTTAGAAAACTACTCACTTATAAAGGAGTATTTAAAGGAATTCCAAAGGAATGAATTAATAAACGTAAGGGTGTAATTCCTTTAAAATACTCCCCTTAATGGAATAAAGAACGCGCTTCACAGGAAAGGCTGCTTTATTAGGAGAAATCCATTTAGAGCTATGTAGCTACACAGTACTTCATAAGTAAGATTGCCTAGAATATTTTGCAGAAATGCATTTTAAAACACTGAAATAAACTTATTTTATTGCAGGGCTTAATTATAATTGCATTATTTTAATCATAATTTCATAAAATGAATTTCTGAAAGTGTCTTCTATTTTGTTTTTTCTTGTCTATTTTTTTTTCTTTTGAAGAAGTGACCTTGAAGTTTGACTGACAGTAAAGCCTGCTTTGTTGGTATGAGTTGGATTGGAACAGTTTGTATTGGCAGAAGCTTGCAGTCGTTTGCACCAAGTTCTGTAACCTTTTCTTTCTAGAAAGGCTTCCCCATGTTCTGGAAGGATTCCTTTGCCAGCTCTCATTGGGGGACAGAGAAGTGTCCCCTTGTTCCCAATGGGGACAGAGAAATGTCCCGTTGTTCCCACTGGGAACAGAGAAGTATCCCCTTGTTCCCACTGGGAATGGAGAGGTGGCAACACACCAACTGTCCCAGCTGTAAATGGAAGTGTGGCATAAGGAAGAAACATCTTAGTATGCAGTTACACATTGAGAAAGGAGTTGTGCAAGCTCATATAATAAATGCTCTATTTTAATTCAATTTGATGGGGGAACCCCCCCCCACCCACACACACACACCCCTCCAGCCATCTACTGCTCTCTTGGTTAGTGAAAGGCAGAGCTACAATAATACAGGCCAAAAACTATGAAGTAATGTGCAGTACCAAGGAAAGCAAAAAGGAAAGTAGTAAAATAACTATATGCTATTTGTGATTGCTGTATGTAAAAAGCAAAACAAAACAAAACAGAAGCAAACAAGCAAAGCAAAATGAAATTAGTAAAACCTGCTAGTTAACATAGCTCAGACTACAGATTTACTTTAAAAAGGCATTTGGAAAAAAAAAAGGGCAAAAATATCTGAAAGCTTAAATATGATTTCTGCCCCCTTGCTCACCCTTTCTTCAGGGTTCCTTAATGCTGAGGGATAATCCTGCTCAAGATTTTGCAGTTTGAAGGATGCATTAAACAAGTCAGCTCTTCAGTCCCCATTGGAAGATGGATAATGCCCTGATATTTTCAAAAGAGCAAAATCTTGCTCCCACTATCCTACCTAAGACTTCTTTATCTACCAAAATAGGTACCGATATCTGGCACTGTGTGAGTGAACTAATTATACATGTTTACAATGGCTGCCACGTTTATATAAATAGTAGAAGTGCCAACAGCATTTAATTCTTTACTTTGTGAAACACTGAATATCTTGACTTGGAAAAGTGTTAGGGTGACTCACTTTTGCAAAAAAGAAAAGAAGAGCCACAACCTTAAAACAATAAAAGGTAATGTATGTTGTCTTTCCCACAGAGTTTTCTGACAAATTGGTTACACCCTAGCCTGGGCAACCTTAACAGAAAAATTGATCTATATTATTATTTTTGTTTGTTTATTTATTTATTTAAGCCTGGATGTTTAGGTGCAGTTTCTCAGTTCAGGTGCAGCCTGAGATGCATGTTCTGTGCCACGTTAGTGATCCACCAGAAGGATCAATCAAATCATTTAACTGATTACTGAAACGACTCAGCAGGAGTATGTATCACTATAGCATATATGTAGTGTACATGCTAGATACAGATATAGATATCTATATATCAAGATACGCTTCAGATATCAATATATGCTATAGGTATCAATATGTAGTTTATGTTTCAAAAATGCTTCGCAGAAGTTAGCTCTGCCTATTCATGTTCACCTTTTTACAAGACGGCAGCCTCCACTTGGCATTCAAATGTGAGTGATGCCTCGCAGCATTAGTTTTGCTTTTACCCACTAGGGGGGGCCATTGTTACGAATAAGAAGCGGGATCTGACGTTACAAAAAAGCAAAAACCAGCATAATCAAATGTCAGGTGGAATTTTTATACCAGAATCTTCTCACTCCCTCGGTGTGTACACACACCTTAAAAACCTGTGGGCCTCTTCCACCCGTGTGACAGCAATTTGCCAACTCAGATGCAACTGCTATGCAACAGAAACAAGAACTTGCTTGCACAGAAAGCTCACTTTTCTATATTGTCTATATTGCTTCATTACAAAATAAAAACAGATAGAAAAAAGGAAAAGATTTAACTATTTACGATGTGGAGGATTTACTTTTTCAAAGATGTGCTAGTCAGAGATGGCAGTGTTCAAGGCCGGGTTGGTCAAAGTCTTGGGTGACATGTTCTAGTGTGAGGCATCCCTGCGGGGGGTTAGAACTAGGTGGTCTTAAGGTCCTTCCCAACCCAAACCAGTCTGTGATTCTATGATATCGTTTTCTTTTATTCTTGGGTGGGAGAACTGTGCAATTTTTTGTCCTGACAACTGAAGAGCTCACCCACGTCTGAATTATTTCTGCCTCCAGCATGCACTCTACTTTGGGTTTGCATGTCCTGCTCTTCAGAAAGCTCCTTGCAAAATCACCTTATGCTCACATCTACTCCATACTGGGCTTGCTCTGCTTCACCCCACTGCACTGCCCTGCCTCAAGGTGCTCCAGTGAATGGGGTCTCTGACCATGCCTGTCCCTGTCCCTAAGCTCGCAATCTGACCCTTCCATGGAGCCACCTCTTGCCTCCTACAAGCACCCTTGAACATTGGTTTCTCTGTGATTGTCCCCACATCATTTCACTAGCTGCATCACAACAAGTGAGAGTGGACTTAAAAAAAAAAACCATCAATAAAATGATCTGAAAATTTCTGCATTCAACAGGTTTTGATCAATGGTTGCTTCACCCTGTGACATTAGGTCTCTTCTCCTCCTCTTCCTTTGCCCCTGTCTGGGTCCTCTTGCTCTTTTGACTGTATTGTTGTCTTGCATCAAGATGAATTTGGCACCTGAGCTCTAAGAAGTTGGGGACAGCACAATTCTTGGGTGTGCCAAAATAAAAAGCAATGGAAATTATTGCTTTCATCTTCATTCCAGGCAGAAAGTACCTAAAGGGGGTTACAAAAAAGCTGGAAAGGGGCTTTGTAGACGGGCCTGTAGGGACAGGACAACAGGAATGGCTTTAACCTGACAGAGGGGAGATTGAGATGAGCTCTTAGGCAGAATTTCTTCACTGTGAGGATGGTGAGGCCCTGGCACAGGTTGCCCAGAGAAGCTGTGTCTGCCCCATCCCTGGCAGTGTTCAAGGCCAGGCTGGACGGGGCTTGGAGCAACCTGGTTTAGTGGAAGGTGTCGTTGCCCATGGCAGTGGTTTAGAACTGGATGAGCTTTAAGGTCCTTTTCCAAATCAAACCAGTCTGAGATTCTATGGTTTTATGTTATGAATACTGGTTTTAATGATACCAGCAACCATGTTTTTTTCTCAGAAAGAATGCAAAGCTTTTTTAGTTCTTGTTATTTCACACATTTAATATTTTTAATTCTTCTCCTAGGTGAGATGGGGATACGATGCAGTAACATTTTATTTTTAACAAAGAGCAGTTTTTAGTTAAATATGCTGAAATGAGTGAAGAATTATCTTGCATTTGTGTTTATTTAAGTATTTTTTTTCCTCTGCATAAAAGACTGATTAGCAATTGTGCTATGTGACCATTTAAAAAGGTTATTTCAGAAAATTTCAGCAAGGTGCCTACTTGGTTCCTTTCAATGGCCCTTTTTGACCCATTGTGCAGAGCTTTGGGATGAAATANATTTAAGTATTTTTTTTTCCTCTGCATAAAAGACTGATTAGCAATTGTGCTATGTGACCATTTAAAAAGGTTATTTCAGAAAATTTCAGCAAGGTGCCTACTTGGTTCCTTTCAATGGCCCTTTTTGACCCATTGTGCAGAGCTTTGGGATGAAATATTCAGATTATATCTGAATAGCTAATGGATCTGCAGCTTGATTTCCACAGTGAGCCACAGGAGGTGGCCATCTCAGTCATCAGGGTCCCAGCCTTTGAACCTACTGGACTTTCAAATCCTTCTGCTCCATAGGAAAATAAGCACCCACGTGCCATTTGGAAGTGACTTTAACTTTCTAAATCACGTAGTTGCTTTTTCAATTACTACCCTCATCCTGAGCAGGAATATTGATGTCCTATGTGTGGCAGGTGTCCAGGTATTTTTGTTTTACTTACATATTTATTATTTCTGTAGGTTTATAGAGGGGATAATGACAGCTGAATTGCAGAAAATATTGTGAGGTTATGCTAAGGCTGAAGGATAAATTTGCATCCCCTTCTTCCCTGTTGATACTAAGGTACCATGCATTTGGTGTTGGCTGTTCTGTGTTAGTCTTTGTGCATCCTAATAATGTCAAATACAGGGTGGAAGGCTCACTTCAGTGAGATGAAACACAATGGGTGGTACAAATACAGAAAAGGCATTTTGGCAGTATTTTTCAAATAGAGTGGAAGTTAAATGTTTACAGTTCGTGTCATCCTGTAGTGCAGGATCTATGCAGAGACCTGCTCCATGAGGCAGTGTCAGGATGGAGCACAGGTGAGGTTTTGTACCAACAGGTGCTGTGGGCTCCACAGCAGATGCCAGCAGACAGGACCTCATCTTCACCATCTTCTTCCCACTTGTACTTCTGTGCTCCCCCAACTTTTCATGGTGGATTAAGCCAGATAAAAGTGCAGACTCGCATTCCTTCTACATCTTTTGTAATGGTAGCACTTGGCTTTGGCACAGCAGTTTCAGAGATTGAAGGGACATTTACACCTGAAATTACTGCATCTTTGCATGGGCCTGAAACCTCTCTGTGGAAACCTTGTGTTGTGCTAATTGAAGTTTCAGCTCTATTGATTAACCTGGTACCTGTAGTCTCTCTTCTTCAGGTCCATGGAAAGCAGTGGAGCTGATGCACCTCCTGTTACATCCCCAGGAAGTACTCAAAGGGTTCTCAGTTTCAGTATGGCAGTATTTTCTGGGGCCTTCCATGGCATCCTTGTGCAGGTGATATCTGGCAGTGAGTTCATGGTGCTTCACTGAGCCCATCAGGCTAGGTTGTGTTTGAACACATGCTTAAATACAAGGAGAGGTGTTCTCAAAAAAAAAAAAAAGGACAACATTTGCACTCTAGTAGGAAATTGCTAACTGTAGAAACTGTTTTTAAGCTCATGTAAAGATCTGTGATCAATAAGAATATGCAATGTAAAAGCATTAACAAACTATAATAACCCATTAATACTACTGGCCTTATTTTAATTCAGTTCATAGCATTTCATTTCTTGTTGCTCCTGATCACTAAATGACCACCTAAGAATGTGCAGGGGGTAGGTATTTAGACCAGATTGACAATCATTGAAAGGTTATCTTTTATTTGCATTGCAGATGTAAAATATCAAGATTACCTAAATATGCTGTTAACCTGCTTTGATTGCAGCCTGTAAAATGTGCAGTTTAAAAACCCCAGGAACCTGGTGGCTGCTTCTAAGGCTGTTTTCCTTTTCAGGTGTGTGAAAAGTATTTACATGGAATGGTAATGATGCTAAAATTAATAAACTAAGGAATCTTTACTCTGGAGGGACCAAAGGAAACTTGTGTGCTCTGAAATTGATTAAAATGCATTCTCTTTGGCTAGGACTGAGTTGGTGCCAAAAGAGCAGTCTCCAACTTCTGTGGAAGACTTACTTCATTATTTATTTGTTTGTTTGTTTTCATAGCTTACAAAATCTCTGTGCAAATAAACAATGTACCCTAAATTCAAGCTCACCAGATCAAGAGCACTGTTCGCTCAGCCCAATGTGTCCAACTAAAAAATAACCCAAACAACTGATATAAACAAGAATGTAATTATTATAAGTTCTTACTGTTTTGTTTTGTTTTGTTTTTTTTTGTAAACTGTTCCTGGTGCCTGACAGTTTCCTACTCTTATTTCATATACTGAGACATATGGCTCTAGAGTCCCTCGTTTCAATTGCTGTAATGTGAACTGTGTTTTGGAATAAATATAAAGTTTAATAAACTGTAGAATTACTTAAAATTTGCTGGTTTTCCATGAAGACCCGTGTTTCCTGCTCATTAGAAACAAGCTTTGTGAATACTAATTGGCATCCTTACTGAGCCCCAGAGCTCGATCCAGGAGCATATGAGGGATTTTACTTCTTTGATATACTTGCATTTTAAAACCCTACCTTATGAAAGAAAAATAAGCTTAAAGGGTGGGAATTCAGTGAAAAGAATCCAGAAAATCCATCAGGATCTACTAACTTGCCATTTCATCTAAATATAAAATATGCACTGCAGTTGTACAACTGTATGTTTATATGCAGTTCTGCATTTTTGACTGAAAAAGAGAGCTTTCTTAATATAGCCTAAAGTGTGATTTCGCTTGGAAAAGTGAATCTGTAAACTTAGCATCATGTTTATTGTCTTAATGACTTTTCAAATTCCAGACTTGATTTGTACACTGGCACAGCAACTTGTTTATCCTGACTACAAGCTCAGTCTAAGGTCAGCAAGTCTAGCCGTGTTAAGGGGCCTGAAATTAATGTGATAGTCCGTCTGTGGGCATGGCTGCGTAACTCACCATCTTATCAACTGACCACATCAATCCGGGGTTGCGGTATACTGGACTATAAAAACACTGCTGTCTTACCCCAAGTTTCTCCACCCTGCATTGTGTTTTCCTGTCCTCCTCCCTTCTGTTTTCCACACAAAAGGGAGTTCACAGAAATGCCTGGTTTGCCCCCAAACTACTAACCTTTGAAAGACAGCAGCAAGGCTTTCAAGGGAAGGAGTTGCTTAACTTGTTTCTAACCTAAGGCTAGTCTGTGTTAAAGGGGTCATTCAGCAGGAGCAGCATCCTGTTCCGTGTAGCCGTCCTGGAGCAGATGCTTGAGCACTGACTCGCTACAATTGCAGCTACAATATAAACATCAACTTATTTATTATTTTATTTTATTTTTTATTTAATTTCATTTTATTTTTTAATAAATATGTTTTGAATGACATGACAGGGTGCTGCTTTAGCATTGTGTAATGACATTATTTAGTTCCACCTAGCAGGAGCTAAGTACCTGTTATACTGTGGCACAACTCAGTGGCTGTCCTGCTAACACCTACACAAACTGCTTTTCCATTCTTCAAAGTTTGCTTGTATTAATAGAAGGGGTTTTGTGTAATGCTTTTCATTATTTTTTACATACCTTTATTTCAGAGTGCTGAAAAATCTGAGGAGAAATTAAGTTGTTGCTGAAAAACCAAACAGGCTGCCATCCCTTTTTTTTCTTTTCTGGGCTAAAGTCCAATTTTGCACAGCAGTTGCAAAGAAAAAGCAAATGCAAAACTAGGTTCAGTGAGAAATATTGTAACAGTATGTAATCTCTGTCAAGATAAAATTGCTTTGTGATTTACATTACAATAAATCCTGACCTTTAAGTGCTGCAGGCTAAGCTAATCTGTGAAGTACTTTATTCTATAACAGAATCAGTGTGTGAAGCTGAAGTAAAGTGATTGTGTTCGTCCCACTGTGGTGCTGCTGAAGAGTAGGAAGGCAAACTGTGGTGCACCATTCCATGTGCATCACAACATATATCACAACTAGGTATTTCAATGTCTAGTGTGGATTAATAGAGTTATGTGCTACTGCTGTAGGAAGTAGAAATTAATCTTTTAATAAATATAAATCACATTGTATTTAAATTGACGTAAATCAGGACATTTAGAATTAAGCATAAAAATCTGGGCAGACTTTCTAACAGTAATTCGCTAATAGCTAGTTGCCCCCTCTCATTTTTCTTATTACCTTTGTTTTTAAGGAAAACAACTTGTTTGTCAGCATGTATAATTCAGCCTTAACATAAATTTGTTGGCCTTTGTTTCACAAAGTCTCACTTCCGGTTTCTTTTTGGTAGTTTGTGTCACCTCTAGCACTTAAGTTAGTTGTCTGTTCTTTGGGGGTTGGACTAGATGAACTCTGAAGGTCCCTTCCAACCCAATCTATTCAATGATTCGTTTTTGGGGGGAAAGAACTAAAAAAGTCCCAGAATGAATATTTCAGGGATTCTTTAGTTATGGATTTACCCAATCGTCCTCACCAGAAAACATGTAATATACACCAGATTGAGTAAGTAAATAATCAGGTAGTTATTAAAACAGGAATTCTTCACACATTATCCCATAACACAGCAGTTCAGTTTATTGTGTTATGGTCTACTTGGAGTTTTTTTAGCCTATGTATGTATATTGACACTTAGAGGCAATCTTACTTTAAAGCACTTAGGTCTACTGAGCCAATCAGATTTCCAGACTATGAATGTATTATAAACACTTTGCATGCAAAACATCTCATGCTGTGAAAATAACTGCTCTTAAAGCTCCATATTACTATTAGACCACCTTCCTTTAATGTCTGCTGAAACGCTGGAAAGAACATAATATGGATGGAAAAATGTTTATTTGGGTCTTTATTTGGGTCTTTTTCCAGTCTTCAGGTCACACCACATATTCCTCTTTAATTTTATCATATGTAGTGTTCTGAGATCAGCTAGATTGCTTGATATATGTCAATACATGTCCATTATCTTGGAGCTTTCATTTGTTTATGTATCATTCATTGCATGTTTTGAATGGGATACATGTATATGTATTGTAAATTTTTATGTATACTTACCATACATTATGTTATGTGTACATAAACACATGTATTTATGCACATACATATTTAACTCTTTTGTTGGTTGTATATATATGTGTCTACTTATATATGTGTCTAAAAATATACATATATATTTGTATGTATACATATATAAAAGTGTATATATGTATATAAAAGTATATATATGTATATATGTTTATATTCACATATAAGTAAAAAAATCCACTAGGATTAGTCAAGCCTGAATCTGGGTTTGAATAATCTGGGACAAAACAGGAAGGAAGAAGGGAGGCTGATAGGAAACAGATACTGAAGACAAAGACGGGCACTGATGTGCAGTATAGCAGAGAAGAATTAAAAGAAGTTAAATGATGGGGAAACAGGGTGAAAAACAATGTCATGAGAGAAAAAGCTGCAAAAGATGGATATTCTAAACCATAACAAATGAAAAGTTGATTGGCGAGATAAGGTTTCCAGTTTTCCCCAAATGAATGTGAAGAACATTTTACTCTTATTTTGCAGCTAAATGTTTACAAGTTATGGCAGAATCTCATTGTGTCTCTGGGAAACTAGAGGGGAAAAAGGAGGTGTTAGAGGAATTTTTTTTATGTAACATTCTTAGCATTTTGATTTGAAGTCACCTGGATGTCTCTAACCACAGAAGTTACAAACTTTTAAACCATGGACTTGCTGTGTTGATCTGTCTGAAAAACATGTCAGTTCATTTGATTTTTTTAACTGCTAAATGTGTGGGGTTGCCTGTTATATTTAGTTATGGATGACTGCTTAAATCCAAAAAGAAAATGTCCATGGAAGCCTTTGACCTGTCCATAATGTCCTGGGTAGTCCAGGGCAATAGCACAGACATAATCCCTACATGGATCCAAAATGCAAGGTGGAACAAAGCTCTGTGCAGATAGGTGGAATCATTGTATGTATAACACAACAAGCCTGCCATAGTGGACAGAATACCAGAGTTCATTGAGGATTTGATGATATTTACTTTTTTTTTTCCTTAAGACAAGTTTAGAAGCTGTTTAAATCAGTGTTTTTGCAACAAAACAATTTTCTGGAAATGGTTTCTTTCATTTACATTTTAATTAAGAAATGCCTTTAACAGAAAGTTATGAAATCATTAGACTAAATCAGTATGAGATTTTTTTAAATTAAAAAAATCTAAATTCACCAATCCAAACAGCTTCTTTGGAAACTTAAGGTAGTTATCTTAAGTAAGTATTAGCTTAAAAGCAGCCAATATTAAAATGGAAGTTTAGAAAGCTTTGAAAAGGGGAGAATTGGAACAATTTCTCAGATTTCAGTGGCTGGTTTGTTTTCTTTGTTCCTTTGCTCTTGCCTCTGAGGGTTTCCATTGATATTTCACAGGTTTGACTGCCAGGTCATTAGGGATACCTTTACATTCAGCAGCTGTCCCTGATAACACCCATCTCTGAGGTAGCAGCAGTGATGTCCAATTTGCATTTACACTGATGGACATGTTGGAGTGACACTGAATGACTAATACATATTACAGGAATATTGTTCATTTCAAACAGTTCAGATATGCTGTTCTGGATGCTTTGGGATATTTCTTTGGGTGCTAGCTTGCCTGGGGAACTTCATTAATAGGAAAAAGGTAAGGGGTCTTGTGATGAGAAGTCCTACTCTGTTTATTCATAGAATCATGGAATGGTTTGTGTTGGAAGGGACCTTAAAGGTCATCCAGTTCTAGCCCCTGCCATGGGCAGCGACACCTTCCACTACACCAGGTTGCTCCAGGCCTCATCCAACCTGGCCTTGAACACTGCCAGGGATGGGGCAGACACAGCTTCTCTGGGCAACCTGTGCCAGGACCTCACCACCCTCACAAGGAAGAACTTCTGCCTAAGAGCTCATCTCAGTCTCCCCCCTGTCAGGTTAAAGCCATTCCTGTTGTCCTGTCCCTACAGGCCCTTGTCCAAATCCCCTCTCCAGCTTTCTTGTAGCCCCTTCAGGCACTGGAGCTGCTCTAAGGTCTCCCCTTAAGAAGCCTTCTCTTCTCCAGGCTGAACCAGCCCCAGCCTGTCTCCAAGTAAACATACTGCTATTCCTTCTCCTTCCCTATTGTTCTGTGCCTATTCATTAAGCTCCCTTGGTCAGTACCTCCAGGCAAAACTCACCCATATCCCTCCTTGTCAGTTCTGTAGCTAGTTTCCAACAAAATTATGTAACAGTCTTCTCTTAACCTTAGTCTTCCAAACAAAATGTTTATCATCATCTGAAATGGCCCTGCAAAACAGTTTCCTCAAAATAATATATGTCAGTCTCTTTCTGGACTAGTGGTTGTGCATGTCCATTTACATGATGGTTTTGCAACAGCTTGTCCTGAGATGTTCTTGTGCTTCCTTTCAATGTGACCATAAATATTTGACCAGGACTTAAAACACAGGACTCAAAACACAGGACTCTATACATTTACTAAAAGTTCTCTCCACCCCCTGTCTATTAATCTTCACACTCTTTTGCACAGCAGCTGCATCGTTTGCAAGTTTCTGGATTTTTATTCTTTTAAACTGATTTTCAAGCAAGCAAAAGCCTGAATGTCAGACACTAAGTGTTATCCCCTATATTTAAATTCCTCAGTCACCTCCAAGTGCTAGCTAACGCCAGCAGATATCTGGTCTCCTAAATTACACCATCAGCTTCCTGCCAGTTCACGTGGGTATTGTTCCTGGGCGCAAAACCCCAAAATGAGTAATTTCTCACAATAACAAAGAAGCGGCTTTGTGGAACAGAGGAAACTTAAGTCCCCCCATGAAGGGAGCAGCTGTGTATTTCTGTTAACCTCAGCGATCTGCTTGTGAAGGTTCAGAGACCTATCACTGGAAGGAAAAGGTCCAGACTTTTTGTCTTTTTTCCACGTAATTCTTCCCAAGATGAAAAGAGGTATTTACTTTTCCAGAGAACAAACGCTTGTCCACACAGCCATAAGCCTCCTCCTGTTCATTGGTGGTTTGGGAGGGGTGAATACAGAGGTCTGTGTTGTTTGCTGGCCTGTGTCTCTCCCTGTGAGTGGTTTGGTGGAGCTCCATCCCTTGGGCAGGACTGAATATCTAAGTGGATGTGTGATTTTCACCCACTGGGCCAGGCTGGGCAGCATCTATTGCAGGCAACGTGGCATTGGCTTGGAAAATGGGTTTTGAGTGCCCTATGAGCAGAGGAGAGCGGCTGCCTGTTGGGGAGAAAACAAAGTCAAAATTAAATCCCCTGCATGCCAGATAAGGGCATGATTAGTAAGGAAGTGCAAACTGTTCTCTCCTGCCATTTACTGTTCTGCTCTGGTGCCCCTGCAGTCCCACTAATTATGGCTAAATGCCTCCTGAAACACTAAATTTTCTACCTAGCCACGATTGCTTTTGGTGGTGTTGAAGGTCCAGGTCATTCATTAAATTGGATGTCCCCTTGCTCCCTGAGAAGGCATCCACCCTCTCTGGCATGCCATGCTCCTTCCTCATCCTTATCTTCATAGGCTTGGCCCAAGTCTCTCCATCTCCATAAATGGCCACCCCATCTGCAGAAGAACCACAACCCCACCATGGCGTTTTGGGCAAATGATTTTTAGGTTTCTTTTCTGACTTGCCACAGGTAAAAACCACTTGACATAATTCTTTTTTTTGTTTGTTTGTTTGTTTGTTTGTCTGTGCATCTCCTTCCTCTTCTTTTTTGAGAGTCTGTGATTTCATCCTGTTTCTTGACCACTTTTACAATCTGATATTGCCAAGAATGCTGATACGGAAGCAACAACTTCAGTTGTTTCCTTTCTCCTGGTATAACCAGATGTGATAGAGCTCCTGAGCAGAATCATAGAATCACAGAATCCCAGACTGGTTTGTGTTGGAAAGGACTTTAAAGTTCATCCAGTTCCAACCCCATGCCATAGGCAACGACACCTTCCACTAGACCAGGTTGCTCCAAGCCCCATCCAGCCTGGCCTTGAACACTGCCAGGGATGGGGCAGACACAGCTTCTCTGGGCAACCTGTGCCAGGGCCTCAGCACCCTCACAGGGAAGAACTTCTGCCTAAGAGCTCATCTCAGTCTCCCCTCTGTCAGGTTAAAGCCATTCCCCTTGTCCTGTCCCTACAGGCCCTTGTCCAAATCCCCTCTCCAGCTTTCNGTCAGGTTAATTCCCCTTGTCCTGTCCCTACAGGCCCTTGTCCAAATCCCCTCTCCAGCTTTCTTGTAGCCCCTTCAGGCACTGGAGCTGCTCTAAGGTCTCCCCTTACAGAGCCTTCTCTTCTCCAGGCTGAACTAGCCCAGCTCTCTCAGCCTGTCTCCAGAGCAGAGCTGCTCCAGCCCTTGCAGCATCTCTGTGGCCTCCTCTGGACTCTCCCCAACAGCCCCACATCCCTCTTGTGCTGTTGCCCCAGAGCTGGATGCAGGACTGCAGGGGTGGTCTCCCCAGAGCACAGCAGAGAGGAAGCAGTATTAAGCCCGTGTATGTTGTACTCCAACTGCATGGTGGTGAAGTAAAGAATTGTAGGCACTAGAAGTGTTGTTCCCATGTGGATTGCTGTCTCCACTGGGTACATGTGGCTCCTTCCCATTCTCCTGCACAGACCATCAGCAGATGTTCCCACTTTACCTCCATGGGATTGAGTCCTTATAGGAGCCTCTGAAATTCTTCCTCCTGTCCCTTTCCTACATCTTAAAATTATGTGGACATCTGGTATAAATTCAGACTGCTCCCGGTTTTGAATTTTTTTTTTTTTTTTTTTTTTTTTTTTGGGGGGGGGC